>BRDA01058955.1:0-15810 GCA_036984385.1 Crenuchus spilurus
CTCCTCTTCTTCTTCTAACTTTCATCTTCCTCCTCTTCTTCCTCCTCCTCTCCATCTTCTTCTTCTACTTCCTGTTCTTTCTCCTCCTCCTCTTCATCTATTTTCCTTTTCATTACCCCTTTCCTCCTCCTCTTCTGCTAGTGTTCTTCTTCTTCCTTCTCCTCCTGTTCCTCTTCTCCTTCCTGCTCCTCATCTTTTTTAATCTTGTTCATTCTCGTTCCTCATCCTCTTCTTCTAACCTTTCTCTTCTTCTTCCTCTCCCTGCTCTTCATCTACCTTCCTGTTCATTCTCCTTTTCCTCATCTTCTTCCTCCTGGTGTCCCTCTTCTTCTTCTACCTTCCTGTTCCTTCTCCTCCTCCTAGTCCTCTTCATCTATTTTTTTTATTACCTCTTTCCTCTTCTTCTTCTTCTTCCTCCTTTTCTCCTTCCTGCTGCTCATCTTTTTTACCATCTTGCTCATTCTCGTTATCCTCTTCCTCTAACCTTTCTCTTCCTCTTCCTCTCCCTGCTCTTCATCTACCTTCCTGTTCATTCTCATTTTCATCCTCTTCTTCTTCTAACTTTCATCTTCATCCTCTTCTTCCTCCTCCTCTCCATCTTCTTCTTCTACTTCCTGTTCTTTCTCCTCCTTCTCTTCCTCCTCCTCTTCATCTATTTTCCTTTTCATTACCTCTTTCCTCCTCCTCTTCTGCTAGTCTTCTTCTTCTTCCTTCTCCTCCTGTTCCTCTTCTCCTTCCTGCTCCTCATCTTTTTTTTACCATCTTCTTCATTCTCGTTCCTCATCCTCTTCTTCTAACCTTTCTCTTCCTCTTCCTCTAACTGCTCTTCATCTACCTTCCTGTTCATTCTCCTTTTCCTCATCTTCTTCCTCCTGGTGTCCCTCTTCTTCTTCTACCTTCCTGTTCCTTTTCCTCTTCTCTTCTTTTTCTTCTTCCTGATCATCACCATCCTCCTCTTCTTCTAGTCTTCTTCTTCTTCCTTCTCCTCCTGTTCCTCTTCTCCTTCCTGCTCCTCATCTTTTTTAATCTTGTTCATTCTCGTTTTCCTCATCCTCTTCTTCTAACCTTTCTCTTCCTCTTCCTCTCCCTGCTCTACATCTACATTCCTGTTCATTCTCCTTTTCCTCATCTTCTTCCTCCTGGTGTCCCTCTTCTTCTTCTACCTTCCTGTTCCTTCTCCTCCCCTCTTCTTTTTCTTCTTCCTGATTATCACCATCCTCCTCTTCCTCCTTTCATTCCTCAAACATAATAAGTAGGTGACCCCATTGCATTTTGAGATCCAGTGTCACAAACTATTTGACCAAATGTTTATGGAAACCCCTGCTAATAAATGCATTCAGCTGCTGTAATTTGCACTGATTGCTGACACAGATGTGCAAATACGCACACACAGCTTGTCTAGTCCCTGTAGAAAAGTACTGCCAATGTAATATAAAATAGAATAGAATCAAATTCCTCTGTGTGCAAACACATTGGTCAGTGATTAAGTTTTTGGCAAAGAAGAACCACTTTTGTTTCCCGTACAGAACCTCAGTGAATGAGATTGTGTGATTGTGGGGGACCATATGTGCTCATAGAGTAAAGGTTCTGTTTTTTTCCTACATTAAAGCCAAAAGCCATTGAGGATCCTATATTTTAGGACTGTAACTCACAGCATACTTTGTTGCATGCTCTGTCCTTCTGTGGGCCCCATGTCTCTTTCTCAGCCTGCCAGCAGAGCAATCTCCACTCAGAACATCCAGCCGTACATGATTGATGATTATGAAATCCAGTTTTTCCTCCCAGTAGAGAATACTCTATAATTTTCTTCTCCTGCCCATCCACCCATTAGCCCTACCTTCAAAGTGTGCTGTTTTCTCCTGAAGAGGGTCTCACTGATGTGGTTTTTTCCATAGTAGCACATTTTTGGAGCACATATGACAAACTATATTACTCCATCAGCTTGAGTAGATCAGGGTTTAGGAATAATAATGGATCTAATGGAGCCGTTGTTTTTTTTTCTTGTCTGTGAAAGTGCTATGTTTAATTTGGGCAGGAGCCTTCACAATGGAATCAGGGTCAGATAAGAGTGATCAATAAGGAGTCCGAGGCTTCAGGACATTACTGTCCTCATTCAGCTCTTATTTCGACGCCTCACAAAGATTTAACTATAACCGAAGGCTTTAAAACGGTGATCATTAACATGAGGAAAGGAGCGTCTATACTGTTCGCTTTTAACTGGTCTGTATGCTTTATAAATGTGGGCTTTGTTTTACACCCTTGAACCAGAACCAAATGTAAACAAAGGACGTTGGGTTCCAAAGAACATAGGAATCGATTATGAAGGAGATGCGGTTTAGCTTGAATGTTCCCTGCCTGTTTGTGTGCATGAAAGAAAACATGAATCTGGGGCTTCAAGGGCTTCAGCATCAAGTCACATTGGGAAGGAGGTTTTTTTTGCTGACAAATCCAAAAATACCCGTCTTGATTACAGAATATTGACCGTCTCTCTAAAGACGCCGGAGATAACGTATTGAATAGACTCTCCTGCTTGTCTGTATACAGGTGTTCTGCTCTGAAGGTTACAGAGAGGCAACTGTTCCTTTCTGTCCTTTCTCCTCCTTTTCGCTTTTTCTTTGCCCTTTAACACTGCACGGCAACTGCACCTGAAACTATGGAAGCCCATTTTTTGTCAATTGAAGGAAAGCTTAAAGGGTAAGTCGTGAATATCAGACATTAAATCCTAATTATGAGATGGTAAGTCCATCCATCTATCCATCAATTATCACACCCGCATAATCCTTATCAGGGTTGCGGTTAGTCCCCTACTCCCTCACTGGGTGCAGGGCAGGGCATTACACTATTCAACTAAGCCCAGGACAGGGCGAGATGGTAAGTCATTATCACAAAATACTACATCTTAATTATGTACATCATACAGCTACAGATACAGATATACTTTATTCATCCCTTGCGGGAAATTAGGTCCCAGCCCCTGCTGGCAGGGCAGCCATTTAACACAGCGCCAATCTTAAAATAAGGAAGAAAACAGCATACATGAGGGAGGAAGAAGATAAGAGAAAAAAACATGTATACATATGTAAACATGAAAAAAAACTCTTGCATACAAGCACACATAGACAATGAGAAAAAGCAGTAAAGACACTGAAGGCGTGAGTCTGGGAGGGAAGGAGGTGGTGCTGAAAGTCGCTTTGCTCTTCTGTAATTATGTACATCATTACTTAGTATCTCATAATTATGACTTGGTATCTCATAAAAGTGACTTAATATATCATAAGTATGTCTTACAGTGTCATAATAATGACTTACTGCCTCATAATATAATAGTGACTCGGCATCTCATAAATAGCACTTACTACCTCATAATTATAACAAAGTATCACATACTTATGATTATTATCTAATAATAATGACTTATTATCTCATAACTTGATATCTCATAATAATGACTTAGTATTGCATAAGAAGTGTACGACTTAGTATGACCACCCTTGGTTTGGGCCCTCACCAGGATTAGGTGGTACTGGTATACTGAGAATGGACTTTTATGTACATCATTACTTATCTCATAATTATGACTTAGTATCTCATGATTAATGCTTAATATCAGAATTATTACTTACTGTGTCATGACAATAGCTCATTTTCTCATAATTCTGACTTAATATCTCATAACTTTGTTTCTCAAATGGTGCTGTATTAGGAGACATAGCATGAGACAAAAAAGAGATGTCAGATATTTCTGGTCCAGATACACATCATATCAGTCATTTACAGCATCAGTACTCTAATTTTACATTGAAGTTGAAATCTTAGTGCACACATATTAAAATCTTCAGTAAACATGAATATTATTTGGGCAGTTTTGAGCACAAAGTGAGACTATATTGAGATGACACTTGGGTAGAGGAGATGTGAGATAACTGAGAGCTTTTCCTCAGAAGTATCTGAGCAGCAGGAGACTTAACCTAAAGTCTCACTCATGTTTCTGTCTGAGCTCATAATCATCAAGGAGAAACAACTGAGATGTGAAGGAGCTTTTTTATCTTTGCTTTGGGATTTTATCTTTCAAGTCAGATTGTGTGGCTCAGGATGTCAGAACTAATTTGTTTCTCCTCCATCTTGCTCAACATCTGCTCCAGACCATTTCCTATTGGCTGACAATTGTTTTTACATTAGCGTGTTTCATCAAAACTTCATCACCAGTGAACTTTTTAAACAGCAAATGGGACATAAAACGTCAGCACATTGTTCTCTCTGGCAAGAGATGTGTTTTTAAAGGATGTCTAAATGTCCTCGTGGATATAGTTCTACCCTCTGGTGTTTCTTCAGTTAGTTGTTGGAATCTGTTTCTCTTCAGTTGCTCCTGTTCCATGGTTCTATATGTTCTGCATTATAATAGTCCTATTGTTCATTTGTGACACGTAATAGTGAAAGACTGGAAAACCAAAGCAGTTTACTGTCTGAACAGTCCACCTCATAACGCCCACTGAATCATAGTTGTTGGACTGCAACAGTTCTGTAATTCACGGCTGACTTTTAGACACTAAATCAGAATGGCCATTTTATTAGGTACACCTGCCTTGTACTCACATTCACAGATCATTTTTCATGAAAAGAACTCTTTGTAGCTTTAAAATGACTTACTGTAGCTCATTAAGGTGTCACACAATTGCCCTCCACACAGTGGCCAGTACAGTGTGCTCAGCCAATCATTAAGCAGATATACAACTTTATGCAAATGAGTGTTGCCATTGCATTGCATTTAGCCAACCCATCAATTCAGTATCCTGGTCAGGGTTACCGTGAGCCCCCATACCTCTTCACTAGATGATGGGCAGGGAATTCCACTATTTGGGAGTTGAACCCCAGCTCATCACCGGGGTTCAACTCCCAAACTTCCTGGACTTATACACCAGCCGCTGCCAGAGGAAAACCAGGAGGATTCTAAAAGACTCCATCCACCGTGCCCGAGTGACTGGAGGTACAGAAACATAAAATCCAGAACCAGCTGGTTTCGAGACAGCTTCTTCCCCAGGCCATCGGGTTACTGAACAGCCACTAGTACTGTTATCTCAATCATCATGCTCCTTAAGGACAATCAAATTACATCCACACTCACAACACAGACTCACTGAACTTTAAGTCCATCACATCCAGACCTGAACACACAGACTGACACCTGTACATCCTCCCATCACGTGGAATTGTGTTTATTTTATATCAAATAACTTCTAATATATCATAGCCTCTAATTCAATGATAGGACTACATATCATATATAACTATGTGTGATGTGACAATAAAGTTGATTTTGATTTGATGGGCCCCGAGTGGCTCAGCCGGCAAAGACGCGAGTTTGAATCCCGGTCATGCTGTTTGCCATCAACAGTCGGGGCCCAAGAGAGCAAAAATTGGCAGTGCTCTCTCTGGGTGGGTAGATGGCGCTTTCACTCTCCTATCACTCTCATCATTGCAATGTCCGCTGGCTCAGGCGTCTACTGATTGGTCCAATCGGAGCTGGGGACCCTGTGTGTCTTCCTCCGAGCGCGTTAGGCTCTCCAGTGACGGTGTATCAGCGGTGGTTCAAAAAGAGGCGGTGACTGCATCACACGCACCGGAGGAGGCTTGTACTTGCCTGCACCCTCCTAGAGTCAGGGACATTGTAAAGTGATGGAGAGAGGCCTAACGGAGGGGATGGGCTAATTGGCTACCACTACATTGGGAAGGGGATAAAAATGGGCAAAAACCTAGAAATAAAAAAAAAGTTGATTTGATTTGATGTGATTTATCTTAGCTAAACCCAGGACGGGGCAGCAATCCATTGCTGGGCTTACATTGCATTGCATTCAGCCAATCATTAAGGAGATATCAACTTGATTCAAAATGATTTCGTCCACTGCTTTGTACAGTATTTAGCCAATCAGCAAGCAGAAATCAGCTTTATGCAAATGAGTGTTGTCACTGCATTGTGTTTAGCCAGTTGAGCGTTTAGCCCAATACACTGGTCTCCATCATAAACGGCCATTTTCTTGAGTTTGAAACAGAGGGAAGTGCAGCCCTGGTGGCAAATATTCCAAACTATGAATCCATAATCGTTTCACATGATAATGAAAACTCTTTAGAGTTATTAGAAGTGTTGAAAGTGATGCTTATGGAGGGAAGACGTTGGATGTACATTGTCATTTCTGAATATTGTGACCACGCCTGGTTTGCCAGAGGGGAACGAGTCCGGTGAGGGGTACAGAGCAATCGACAGTCGACCAGTTAACCTCTGTAATGAATACAAGAGCAACAAGTGACAAAATGGGACAAAAAGTAAACTCATGATGTAAGTGTACACCAGAGCTCTTCACATATGCTCGGCTCACACAGAGATCATAAACTCTACTGGCCTGTTGTTGGAAGTATATGCTATAAGCCCACTAATCAAGTCTAGCAGAGGAGGTATGATATTAGAGGTTGAGTTTAATGGAGCTGAGCATATGGACTTTATAACACCCTTGTGTGGGAGCATATGACTTATCCCTCCAGGCAGAAGATGGAGCAGGGAGGAGGGATCAAAGGGTGTGAATGAGTCTCAGTATGTGACCGCTGGTTACAGCAATGAAGGCCATGAAGTGGTGATGATGGAACAAGCTGACTGTGCATGGAACTAAAAGGACAGCGGGACATGGGGATGCTCTCTGCTGATGGATGGATGCAGAGGGTTTGTCCCTAGTGGAGGGTGTTTTTTTTGCACTACCATTGAGGACTCGTGCAGGATGACCTGAATCAAATTCAGCTTTATAGCAGGAAATTAAATTCTCTGTACATCTACATTTAACCTCACTTTGGCCATTATCAACTGCTGTAATTTATACTGAAAGTGGGAAAAATAAATCCTTATAGATGATTAATTATTAACCCCCCTTGGACACAACCTGGAATTAAAATGGATTATTTGAGGGTTTGCATCATTTAATTTCCTTTAATTTTGCTTTTATTGTGAAGCAAACAACAAATAGGACAAAATAACAATTCACCCCACTAATGTCAGCACACCTACACCTTACATTTATTTAAACTATTACAATAATATCTTTACATATAATGACTCTTATCTAAATAATAACAGCTCATTCTTTAACTGTATACTTCTGCTGAACCCACATTCACGTGCAAATCTAGAAACATGATATATTTCCTAAATGGCAGCTAAGATCCATCATGTAACTTACGTTCTAATTAAAAAGATCAACTCCATCATCCTCCTGTTTTCTTTTTTCTGGACTGTAATTATTCCTGGGTGTCAGCCACTTAACAGATGATCACCTGTCTGCCCTTGTCATTTAGTGTCTTCTGCTTTCACAGCAAAGTGACACACGACGGAAGGAATGAAGAGTGAATGAGAGAATGAAGAAGAGGAAGAGAGGAAAGTGATATGAAAGATGATATAGGAGTATGAGACATAACACAAAGGGGGAGACTGAGTAAGAGAGGTAGAGGTGTGTGTGATTACATATATATATATATATATATACTGCATAGTATGTACTGTATAAGGATATATTTATGTATGTATGTATGTTGTATATATAAAATAACTCTATGTTGTATTCGTCACAGCTTCACACTGACCTTGTGTTGCTCAGTGGTCTCTTGGCTACAAAAGGTTTCCCCCAGTCTAAAGATAGATGGGAAGCACCCCTCCTCATGTCCTCCCACCATCCACACACCCCTGGATCCAATTACACATGCTTTCCTCCTCTCACCTTCCTTCTAAGTGAAGCCAAATACTTGATGTGTGTGTGTGTGTGTGTGTGTGTGTGTGTGTGTGTGTGTGTGTGTGTGTGTGTGTGTGTGTGTGTGCCTTCTTCATACATTTGTAGGATATAAATGTTCTGATTTCATGGGAAAAGCAGACAAACAGGGCTAATGTACAGAGCCAATAAACAGTCCTGATTTTAATAATAATAATAATAAAAAAAAAAAAATAATAATAATAATAATAGTAATAATAATAATAATAAAGATATTATTATTATTATTATTATTAATAATAATAATAATAATAAAGATATTATATAATATAAAGATATAATAATAATAATAATAATAATAATAATAATAATAAAGATATTATATAATATAAAGATATAATAATAATAATAATAATAATAATAATAATAATAATAATAATAATAATAAAGATATTATTATTATTATTATGTTTACTTAGTTCCACATATACCTATGTATTAATATTCTGACATGCTATGAAAACAGTAGTCTGTGCACACATGAGGTTCTAAAGGATATTTTAACTTGTGCTCGCAGCCAGTCAACAACTGAGATCTATGGGCTTCTCTTATTAACTCTCGCTTGCTGCCAACAAGATAGATATTAGATTAGCCTCTGCTGACCCCGCTGGACACTCACACCTTGACTTTGCAGGCACAGAGAGTTCTGTACTTATACACAGAAGGTTAAAATCTGTGTCTAGGATAAGCCAAGCGAAACCTTGCCTTCCTTTCACATTAGCCTTCAGCATTAGTGACTGCAAATGAAACCTGTTGTTTTGGTAGTGTGGTGACCCCCACCATCTCTCACACTTAACAGTGTAGAATGAGCTTGTCAAGACTGCTTAGCAGGGCTGGTTCTGTTTTGCACTGAAGAAAAATTGCAGTCTTTGTGCTGTATCTGATTTTTCAAACCAGGTAAAACTAATGGATGTTAAAGTCATTTACTGGGGTTAGGTGTCTTACTCAAGGACACTTCAGTCATGACCTGCCTGGGGATTGAACCAGCAACCTTCTGGTTACAAGACCAGATCCCTAACCACCAGGCCATGGTTGCCCCAAATGTCAATGTCACTGATGACCATGTCCAAATGCCAACAAAACATATGGGAGTTGTGGCAACAGAGGGAAAGTCTTTTTAAATATACCTCAAGAACACTTGGAGCAGTCACTACTGTGTTCAGCCATGAACATCTCCAAACTCTCCTTCTGGAAGCATGATTTCGCAAAGCTTAGCATTACTATTATTATGTTGAGTGCTTGCTTCTCTGTACACAGCTCCATGGTCTGCTCACGGATACACTTGGTGATGATGTATGCTGTTAGAGAATTTTTATCATACAGTCTGACTTTCAAAGCAAATGATAGTAATAGATGTTACTCATATGGTCTGTCAATTCCGAGGTGGGTAATCCAGGTCCAGAAAGTAAAAATCCATCCCAGGATTTTACTGCAACTGCATGTGTGACTCTGCTGCCGCATATCTGCAGCAGAACCAACAAGGCAGTTGAAACCAAATCCTGGGGTGGATTTTTACTTTCTGGACCTGGATTACCCGCCTCTATTCATGTAGCAATATTATAGGACCAGCCATCACATAGTATACATCTGGATTATGGACATGCCTTTACTATGTCAACCAATGTCCATATGCAAATGCAGCTACTGCCTGACCACTCATAACAGATTTGATCACCTGTAACTTCAGGATTGAAGAAACAGGTATAATTTTACCTGCAGTTTCTCTACTTTTGCATGCTTCAACCCCAAGGACACTCAAGGTCACCACTGCAAATCATTAGGCTGCTATTCTAGACTGCTGCAAAGGATCAGAGACAGAAAAGTCAAACGCATGTGCAGCTCATCATTTTAAATGAGCTCAGGCTGAGGAAGCTCTACTTTTCCAGAACATTCCTGATATCTTTTCCCAGGTGATGATGACTGACATTCTGTTTTGTGATTTGTAATGTACTGTTTAATGTATGATAAGTAGCTCATTAGGTTAGCTATTCTTTGCCCAGACTATCATATACCAGTGCAACACACACTAACACAGCACCACCACGTCAGTGTCACAGCAGTGCCAAGAATGATCCACTCATATGTGTCTGTTTAACCAGGTTAAGAGTCAATTGTGTTGACTCTATACTCCACACTATGCACATTTTTGTATTTACCCTTGTTTACTACACATGATTTAAGCAATTTATTATTAGCAGGTATTTTCTCTATTAATCAATTAATTAATTAAAATCTATTATTTCTGTTGTGAAAAAATGATGTTTTTTTTATTATAAGGGATTCTGCACTCACTAAATCCCCCCCACAAGTTCAAATCCTGTATTTATTGTAGTGTGTACAGTACCAGTCAAAAGTTTGGACACCCATTCTGGACATTCAGTGTTTTTTCCTGATTTAAAAATGTTCTGCATTGTAGTTTAATTCTAAAGTCATCCAAACTATGGATAAACACATATGTAATTATTTAGTAAACAAACAAGTAAACAAACCAGAACATGTTTATGTTTGACATTCTTCACAGTAGGCACCTCTGACTTAGATGGCAGCTTTCTTGGCATTTTCTCAGTCAGCTTTATGAGGTAGTCACCTGGAATGGCTTTCAGTTAACAGCTGTGTCTTGTCAAGAGCTCATGACTTGCATTTCTTGCCTCTTAATGTGTTTGAGACATCAGTTGTGTGTCTACTTTGAAGTCAAATCTAAAACATGTTTTGGTTTGTTTATCACTTTTAAGTTTACTACATGATTCATTATGTTTTCCTTCATAGTCTGGATGACTTCAGTGTTCATTTACAATGTATATAGGGTGACCAGACGTCCTCTTTTACCTGGACATGTCCTCTTTTTGAGATGTAAAAAACACGTCTGGGCGGAATTTCACAAACGTCCGGGATTTTGTTTTACTCGTGAAGCATTTCGTTCACAAACTAGTCTCACCCTGCCACTATTCCATTCAGTTCGCTTGAGTGAGATATTACGTTATATTAAATGTACTTGGGCGAGCAGGACCCAGGAGAAATCCAAGCTGGTTTCCCTGTAGACTGCCTACAAGCTCACCGATTGGCTCTGCCGTTTCTTGATAACGTGTGATTGGCCGTCGCCGCTGTCACTCCCTCAAACAGTGTCCGTTTTCACCTGTAAGTTGTTTACATGTTGAGCGTTTTTTCTGTCTGTGTCACGTCAGGTAGACATATTTTACTATCAGAGGTTTAATAACACAATTCATGAACATTAACATTTGAGTCTGTGTGCGTGTCTACCAGTCTGTGATAAGCCATCTATTTATATGCCTCTAAGTTGAACTATTATCAAAATAATTCAGAATTTCTGTTTATTTTTGCTCAAAAATAATTGTGTAAATTGAGGTTTATTGATAATTTTATGCTACATGCTTTTAACATTTTATTATTTTGAATAATATGTAATAATGTGTTAATATTTATTTTTAATAATTTTTATTATTCATAATAAATATCATAGTTATTAATATATTAGTATATTATTAATAGTAACTAGTAATTATTACAAAAATATAATAATAATTTGTCAATATGTATTAATAATTATTATTATTATTAATAATAATAATAATAATAATAATAATAATAATAATAATAATACCATTTATGTTCAAGCAAAAAAAAATCCCTTTTGAGGTGTCCTCTTTTTTGTCATCTCGGTTCTGGTCACCCTAATGTATAGAAACATTGAATGAGAAGGTGTGTCCAAACCTTTGACTGGTACTGTACACTGTATTTTTATAGCATATGTTACATGTGCTGCAGCATCAAGGATGTCAGTTACAAAAGTATCCATGCTAATTTTGTAAGGGGCAAAATACTCTACACCCTACATGTCTTCCTCCATAAACAAGATTTGATACCGTGTGAATGAATCTAAAACACCCAGTGCTAGCTTCTAGTCACAGTTCAGCCCCTGAAATGCATGTGTCAACCACCCAGCGACAGGTGCACATGCAGTCACTTTTCTAAGTTTAGCAATGCAGAGCGTTAGCGTTCTCCACATGTCTCACTCTGTCAGGATAACAATACAAAGCAGTTTGAGAGCCTGACGCCCGTAAGCTCTTTCCTTCCCTGCCACACTGTTCAGCACCCACTCCTTAAAACTCAACCTTCGCCCTTTAGCTACACCAATTGTTAATGCTAGCAAATTCACTTGTTGTTCAGTGTACCGATTAGCTTTAGCCTATCTAATCTTAAGTCATAAACATGTCTTGATCTTTTTTTATAACGATCACATTAAATGCTTAACTTGTTTTGATATTTGGATATAGGTCACTGGCAGTGACGCACATGAATTGGCTAAAAGTCAAACGTAGACAACTTCCAGTTAGAGCACATATCAGTTAGCCATAACATTGAGTCCAAATGTTGCTTCTTTAACTGCAGTATTCAGTCAATATTGCTAACAAACAAAGTAGACAGGATATTGTGGAGCAAAATGATCACTATCAAAATGGTCACCAGGAGTCAGAATTAACATATTTGTGCTTAATAACAGTAATACAGTGTTAACCCTACTTACGAGTTTAATCCGTGCAGGAGCCGAGCTCGTTAGCTGGTTTGCTCGTTAGCTGGTTTGCTCGTTAGCTGGATGCATTTTCCCCATAAGAATACATGTAAAACTGATTCATCCGTGTCAGCCGGCCAATATACAGTATACTTTAATATGTAAATAATGTGTTTATATGGGTTTTTAAAACATAAACGAGACGACAACGGTGCTCGTGTAGGCTGGCGGCTAAGGAGGACAGGAGGACGGGCGTACGTGTATGGCATGGTTACACTTATCATATGAAAAGTAAAAGTAAAATGTATCTAACTTTCTTGTTCACTACCTTTTGCTGTCTTTGTGTCACTTTCACTAGCACTTTCACTTTCACTGGACAGCGGTCAAAGGTAATGACTGACCTCTTCTTCTACACTAGCATCTAGGGGATACTACAACCGCCGCGCCCCTAGCGGTTGGCATACTTGAACAACTTTACGCTACTCGTTACTTGGAATTTTATTCGTTACCTGGAACAAAAATATTCAGAGATCTCGACTCATTACCTGGAAAACTCGTTAGTAGAGATGCTCGTAAGTAGGGTTACCACTGTAACTTCTTAACAAACTATTCCTTTGTCAACAGCTAATATGTGTTAGTCTGTACTGGCACTGATTGATTTGACCAGAGAGCTGTGCCTTTGTAACAAACACATTTTTAAATACATTTGTCTGCTGTACAATATGTAAAAGAAAAAAGAAACTAGTGATGTGTAGACATTTAAATCCTGAACATAACTGAATATAGCACAAACATAACATGCCAAATTATTTATGGTACATACTGTAATGTCTCTATGCACAAGACAAGGTCATAAACCAATATTGGAGGGCTGTGAACTTTGGTGGCATTGCATTAAAAGCAAAAAGATGACTACATGAGCTCATACTCCAGAAAAACATCAGCTGTGAACACATTTCTTCACTGCATCATCAAAAGCAAGATAAAACTCTACCATGCAAAAGGAATCCATATATAAACCAGATCCAGTAACACAGCTGCCTCTGCATCTGTGATTCTCTGCATCTGTGATAAATTGGGGTTTGCATTAGTGCACATGGTGTGGGTGACTCGCACATCTGTGAAGGCACTATTAATGCTGAATGATATATGCAGGTTTTGGAGCAACACATGATGACATCCAGAAGACATCTTCTTCAGGGATGGTCTTGGTATTTCATTTTCATTTTTTATTTTCTGTACAGTGTTAAGACAATGCCAGACCACATTCTGCACATATTACAACAGCATGCCTCTGTAGAAGCACTGTAGTCCAGATTGGTCACCCAAATTATGAAATGAAAAGTATGACAAAGGAGACCCTGAACTGTTGAAAGTCTGAAAAATACACAGTTCAGAAAGTGCTTAGATGGAAATTAGTATGCTCCTGTAAATGCGCACAGCTTACATCACTTCCTTTAACACATTTTTCACCTTGAAATCTGCTCGATGTGTACACAATGACCACTCGTCCAGGAATATGCTTGCTCATTCAATAGATTATGTTTATTGAGTCCTTTTAGCATATCATCATATCATATAGCATATTATATAGCCAAGTAGAGGCCAGCTGCCTCGTATTTCCATCTTGGCTATGCTACATGTTTAGGGAAAGCACAAGAGTCAAAACTTTATTAGAAATGACCTGGTCAGCATGAATATCCAATTAACATCAGCACCATCAAGTATGAATGCTCCTCATTTCATATGTATTAAGTATTAGCCTGATCATTTGAGAGAAGTGAGTTATGTGCCAAGGTATTGGTATGAGTTAGTGTGCTTCATTTACAGAGCCTACAAATGTCTCCTGCCTCCTGAACTCCTTTAGAAAATGCCTTTCACTGAGGAAGTGAACTTGTCACTTCTTTTTAGAAGCCTGTTCTGAATGCTGACACCAACTGACAGTGGCACCCCGCTCTCTGTGGAAGGTGACCAACATTTTGTCTGACCCCTGTGGTTGTTAAGAACTCTACAAGACATGTATGGGTCATAGTTGAGTCAACACTCTGGAGCAGCGGTCATCATGTTATTTTTAAATGGGGAAACACCGCAACATCACCCTTATCTAATCTATTAGCTTCATCTAACATGAAATGCCTGTAGCACTTTCCGAAAATAGAACATAATTATAAGCCTACATTTATAATGATTACAGGCTAACATATTGAATTACATTAAAAACTGTTACTGTCCTTGTTCTGTCTAGCTTAATAGTGTAATCCTCCCACCACAGCCTCGTCCCTGGCCCAGTCTCTGTCCATGTGCCTTGGTTGTTTACATTTCCCATGTGCCATCCTCTCGCAATGTGCTTTTGTTTATGTCTTCCACGTGTCTTGTTCATGTCATTTCTCCACTCCATTATATTGTCATTGCACAGCCCTGCTGTTTCATTATGTCTTGATTAAGTTTGTTATAAAGCCTATGTCTGTCATTGTTTTTCATGTTTGTTGTTGAGTGTCTTCTTAGTCAAGTGTAAGTCCTCATTGTCAAGTCAGCATTTTTACATAGTATTGTCACAGCCGCAATTTTTGTGCTTTTGGAATCCACGCTACTCTCGTCTCCTCCTGGCCTTAGCCCTACTGACAATTAGCCTTTTGTTGCTATTTAGAACTGTTCCTGTCATTAAGGGGTGAAATGAAAAATAGCAAAATCATATTTAAATGGAGGCGACACGGTGGCTTAGTGGTTAGCACGTTCGCCTCTCAGCGCTGAGGTCTTGGGTTCAAGTCCCCATCAGAGCGGAGTTTCCATGTTCTCCCCGTGTCTGCGTGGGTTTCCTCCAGGGACTCTGGTTTCCTCCCACAGCCCAAAAACATGAAGGTCAGGTGAATTGGGTACTCTAAATTGTCCATAAGTGTGTGCAAGTATGTGTATATGTGTGCATTTGTGTTCACCCAGCAATGGACTGGCGCCCTGTCCTGGGCTTAGTTGAATAGTGTGATGCCCTGCCCTGTGCCCAGTGAGGGGGTAGGGGACTAACCGCGACCCTGATTAAGGATTAAGCCCAAGTTCTCTTACACTCAATTTTTAATACACCTCATTCAAGGCTACTGTAGCCTAGCTAGTTTGGCTAATTTAGTGTTTTTTAAGCTAACAGCTAATAGTTTAAGCCTTGGCTTTCAGAGACAATCTATGGTAAATTCAACTTTAGTTTATTTTCCTTTTTTATATAAACTTATAGTAAACAATGTTTTGTTAAAAAGGGAATTTTTCACCCAAACATGATAAACAGATGACATACAGTAGGCAACACAATGGCCACATGCACATACTGAACACTACCCTAAATAAGACCATTAAATACACTCAGTATTGGAACAGTCTGGAGGAGTGTGGTCATTTTCACTTGATCCTAGTTTTACTGGATTGTTTATTGGACTCCATCTCCTACATTTTACATTGCAATTTATGAGTTAACCTACACAACCTTCCTGACCAAGC
>BRDA01058956.1:0-14615 GCA_036984385.1 Crenuchus spilurus
TTGATCCTAGTTTTACTGGATTGTTTATTGGACTCCATCTCCTACATTTTACATTGCAATTTATGAGTTAACCTACACAACCTTCCTGACCAAGCAAGATCTGACCTAGCTTCAGTAGCAACCAGTGACTCATCTCTAAGCCTGAGGTTATGATACCACATTAAAGCTACAAGCTGACAGAGTCACCTTTCATCCATTTAAGTGTCCACTGGCCTGAATGACAACATCAGACTGTAAATGACCCCTATGACTGTGTCTGCAAATGTATCCTGTGCCTCCAGACTTAGCCCAGATTCAAGCCATGATATGTGCAACTTTCTAATCTAGGTACCAAAAAAGAATGGCATTGTTGTCATATGTGAGATGGTCTTTGATGGAGAAAATGTATGAAAGCTGACATAAGCAACATTAATAGTTTAGCTGTTAATAACTGTAACATATATTTATAATTAAAATAATAACAATTTCAATAAAAAAATTCTAGCTTTGTTTATGTAAACAGTGACCAAAATTCAAAATCAGAGATGGCTAATGCTACTGTTAGCTACACAGTTACATGTTCACCTCTCAGCGCTGAGGTCTTGGGTTCAAATCCCAATTTGGTTGGAGTTTACATGTTCTCCCTGTGTTTGTGTGGGTTCCGCCCACAGTCCTAAAACATGATCAGGTGAATGTGTATGAATGTGTGCGTGTGTATGTCCAGATATGGTTGGCACTGGTTAATCCCCCTAGTGCTCAATGCAGTCCTGCAGGTGGATGGTCACTTCCAGTTGAGAGTACGCTGTGCGTGATTGGCTGCTGCTTCTTGCTGGTGTGTGGTTGAGTTCTAAGTGTGTAAATGCATTGTGTTAATTGTAAAGTGTCCTTGGGTTTGAGAAAGGTCACTATAAGTGTTACGTTCATTCATTCACTCATAAGTTTACATAATAATAAATGGGGTACCGTAGGTTTCCAATACTGGTTAGCTACGTTAATCATGTCGCTTCAGTGTAAAACTAAAACCTTTAACAGTGTGATGTTGCTGAATTCATGCTGCATGCAGTGAACATGATCTAACAAAGCTGAAAATTCATAGATTTTATAGTTTAATCCGTGTTTTTAATTGTTATGACACTGGGGTGGGACCCTGAAGGGTACGTTTTCAGTACCTTTAATTAGGGATCAGATTGTATGAGATTGTGATTGAATGAATGTAATTGAAGTTGTATTGTCTCAACTCAGCCTGTCCTGACTCCAGACTTCAATATTCGTTTTACTGTCATTTGACATTTTAATGTCATTTCAGTTGAATAATTAGATCTGAAGAACCATTTTAGATCTTTAAATGTACTTTTACCTTTATTTTAGATTTTTTTCAGTTACCCTAATTCCATTTCAGTGGAGTCTGCTGGGTCTGATAGACACCTCTAGCTGCAGCTTGAGCAGCGCTTACGGAAAAGCTGATTCATACGGGGGAGCCTGGGTAAGGAATGTGTGTTTTTATCACTCCTCCTGACTAAAGGAACAGTATAGTCAGAGTCAAAGGCAAATGAATGCAGAATGTTAGCAGTACCAGTATAGTGATATCACAGTGACAACAAAAACAAGCACAACTGTGATCAAACATATTACTATTACTGTGGAGTGATGCATATGGGTCACATCTGAATGTGAGTCATTAGCTTTAATTGGTTTCCTAGTCTGCCGCTGTAGTAGCTTACTCACCCACACTGCCAGTCTTATGCTTATTTAATTGCACTTAAAGCACTGTGTACATTTTAAATAATATAAGCCATGGATTAACAATTATTTCTCAGAGGATTGTCATTTTATTGTTTTTTTAACCCTTTCCATTCCTTGGGTTGTGCACATCCTAAGGCCTAAAAACTTGTTCACTCAGAAATAATAAGTACCTGCAGCCTCATACAAAAACTTCTGCATTTTTTTACACATTTTAATGTCTGGTTTGTATTTATTTACAGAATTTAACAAAAAAATATGGTATTTAAATTTACACTGCAACCTCAGTTTTCATAATTCATCTGTTCTAAAGTTTCTGATGATAACTGAAATGAACGATAACGGAAGCAATATTTCCCATCAGAAATAATGTAAATCTAATTAATCTGTTAGATGCTCCAAAATATCAAAAAATACATTTTATATAGAATAACTAGTTTTACATACAAAAAACAATGAGAAATGATACAAAAGATTAATTATATGGATAAATTAACATTTACCATCACTCTTACGGGTTTACGCTCTGTTTTAGAGAGTGCTGGTGTGGTCCAGCCGCAGTCTTTGTTCTGTACACCAGTTCTCAGGGTTCTCAGCCACTATTATATTTTCGCACCTGTTTTCAGGAGATAGCGCGCTTTCGTGTGATGTGTTTTTGTTTGTTTTGAGCGTTATTGATGAGAAACGAGAAAAAAAATATTTTGGCAATGTTTTGTGTTCTATTTTGTACAAAAAATACCCCAAAATGTTAAATAAAGTAAATAAGATTAAGATTAAGATGAACCAATCTGCCAATGTGATTTTCACACAATGGAATTTGACGCCTGCATTTAACCCATTCGGGCAGTGAAACACACACACACACACACACACAAACACACACACACACACACACACACACTAGTGAACAAACTAGGCTTGAGAATTTGTGCCCGAAGCGGTGGGCAGCTCTTTTTCACCGGTGCCCAGGGAGCAGTTAGGGGGTTAGGTGCCTTGCTCAAGGGCACAGTCATGTCCTGTCTGGGGATCGAACCGGTGACCTTATCCTTACCACTAGGCCATGGCTGCCCCCCAAATAATTGCTCTCTGTAGGGGAATGTAATTTATTTTAATTAGATAATCAATCATATGTAATTCATTGCATTAATAATTTGCAATAACCGTACTTACCTTAGTCAATTCACCAAGACACTTTTGGAGACCAAATTTAGCTTCTTTAGATTAGAACTGTAGCTGTGAGACTAACATTACTATCAAAAACTCAACAGACATGTCTGTCAAAATCACTCAAACTGCACCCAGATCCTAATTAAGGTCTCAAAGACTCATCAGTGTGTTATAGTGCTAAGTCTTAATGTGAGCTTTAGTGTCTAAAGCAGTGGTTCTTAACCTTGTTTGAGGCACCGAACCCACCAGTTTCATATGCGCATTCACTGAACCCTTCTTTAGTGATAAATAAAATATGATTTTTTTTCCAAATTCAAGACATAGGTATATGTTTTTTTTACTGGTGCACAAAATGAGCCGTGCATGCACATCACCTTGCTCAAAGAACAAAACCAACACAGTGCATGAACTCACAACAAATTACGGTATTACTTTATTCTGGCCCTGAAAAAATATTTCGGCCTCATGAAAGAATTTCAGCCCCCCCAAATTTTTTTTACCATTTTACTAATAAAAAATTAATTTGGATTTTTTTTTAAAGAATTTAACATTTTTTAATAACTAAATTTTTTTTATTTTAAATTTAATTTGTTTTTGGCCAAGCGGGGCGTGTCATCACAACTTTACAAAAATGTGTCTACCTCCATGGCAGAGGCTCCTCCGAACCCCCGAGACCACCTCATTGAACCCCAAGGGTTCGATAGAACCCAGGTTAAGAATCACTGGTCTAAAGTGACTACTTATAGCCAGGGGTGTAACACCAAATTCTGAGCACTATGCACGAGCAGTGTTGTGCCCCCCAGTTATTACATTTCTTTCTTTTAAAGCATTGTTATTATACAGGGTCACTCTAGTCAAAAATCCAGGGCTAAATGATGTTTCCAGTCTGGCAGTGGTTACAGGCTATAAGCAGGGGTGTCGTAATTGGGTGAAAAGTGGGACTGAGTTACCAGGGCCCCAAGTGGGGGGAGGGCCCCTGAATTTATTATTTTTTTTAATATTAAGGGTCACTTTAGTTTTACTTTCTTTTTACCAGTCCATTCCTAAAACCAGGCCGACAGCTATTCTGTACTTTTCCAGAACATCCAGATTGCCAGTCTGTCCTGTATCTCTAAACATGTCTTGGCTCATCCACTATAAATAAGAGTTCTGGTTGAACCATTTTTAATATGCAGTGACCACAAAGAAAACAATGGCAAATAAACGGCAAAGTAGATTAAGGGGATAAATATGATTTATTTGTTAATATATTTTAAATAAAATATATGAATTCACATTCATTAGATGTTAGTAATGTTTTCACAATTCAAGTCCTGGAAGGCAATGATCTTCTTTAAGTAAATTAAGCTTTTTGGGGTTTTTTTACTGTGTGCTGAGAGAGGAGTCTATAGAGCAGATGGACTGCCTGCCTCAGTCTACAAGCTCAATTGTAACTGCTAGTGGAGGTGGTTCTGCACGATTGCTCCCTCAGGGGGATTTCTCTGAACACTTAGTTAACTCTTCAGCATCTCCAGTTAACCATGAGAGGAGCTCTATCACTTTCCGAACTCTGCCTCATCCATCTTAGCCTCAACATAACTGAGAGAAAAACAACTCAAGCTTGTCTTTATTGTCAGTAAACTAGTTGTTGTGTTTAACGTCCGAGTACGGATCTTAATGATAATCTGTTAAAGAGATGTTAAGTATCAAACAAAGGCTGAATTTAAAGCAATCCCAATTAAAAATAATAAAAACAGAATGTAATGATCTGTAAATCTCATAGACCATTTAAATCATAATAGAACATAATCCACATACCAGATGTTGAAAATGAGACATTTTAACATTTGCATTTTAATGGCATTCTAAACTGCTGAGTTTTTAATACTTTTTTTATTTAAATTTTAAACAAAACCTCACTTTTTTGCATTAGTCCCGCATCTTGAACCATTCACTACACAGCTATAGTGCCAGGTGGTTTTTCTTTTCATTCATTTCTCCCCTAAGGGCTCCCCCCACCTCAGAGTGATGTTTGCTTTCTCCTAAGGGGGATACCACCCCGCCCCCTGCCCCCAAATACCTCTAAGGCCCATAGACACATTCTAGGCACAACCCTGGGGTGCCTCATTCCATTAAGAATGTAATTCCCGTTCTACCACTTTTTTGTGTAAAGCAGTGTTGTACCTCCAAGACTGTGTACACTGACGATCTCTAATGCTTTTTAAGTTTACAAGTGAATCTGAGAGACTAACACTAGAATAGACTAAAAATAACTCTAAATAAAGTGTTTACTGTCTACTCATTATACAGGTTAAGTCATAGTATAGGTCTAATCATAGTACAGGTCTACTCAATGTACAGGTCTAATCATAGTACAGGTCTACTCAATGTACAGGTCTAATCATAGTATAGGTCTAGTCATAGTACAGGTCTACTCAATGTACAGGTGTAATGATAGTATAGGTCTAATCATAGTACAGGTCTAATGATAGTATAGGTCTAATCATAGTACAGGTCTAATCATAGTACAGGTCTACTCAATGTACAGGTCTAATCATAGTACAGGTCTACTCAATGTACAGGTCTAATCATAGTATAGGTCTAATCATAGTACAGGTCTACTCAATGTACAGGTCTAATCATAGTACAGGTCTACTCAATGTACAGGTCTAATCATAGTACAGGTCTACTCAATGTACAGGTCTAATCATAGTACATGTCTACTCAATGTACAGGTCTAATCATAGTATAGGTCTAATCATAGTACAGGTCTACTCAATGTACAGGTCTAATCATAGTACAGGTCTAGTCAATGTACAGGTCTAATCATATTATAGGTCTAATCATAGTACAGGTCTACTCAATGTACAGGTCTAATCATAGTACAGGTCTACTCAATGTACAGGTCTAATCATAGTACAGGTCTAATCATAGTATAAGTCTAATCATAGTACAGGTCTACTCAATGTACAGATCTAATCATAGTATAGGTCTAATAATAGTACAGGTCTAATCATAGTACAGGTCTACTCAATGTACAGGTCTAATCATAGTACAGGTCTACTCAATGTACAGGTCTAATCATAGTACAGGTCTACTCAATGTACAGGTCTAATCATAGTACAAGTCTACTCAATGTACAGGTCTAATCATAGTACAGGTCTACTCAATGTACAGGTCTATTCATATTATAGGTCTAATCATAGTACAGGTCTACTCAATGTACAGGTCTAATCATAGTACAGGTCTACTCAATGTACAGGTCTAATCATAGTACAAGTCTACTCAATGTACAGGTCTAATCATAGTACAGGTCTACTCAATGTACAGGTCTATTCATAGTATAGGTCTAATCATAGTACAGGTCTACTCAATGTACAGGTCTAATCATAGTACAGGTCTACTCAATGTACAGGTCTAATCATAATACAGGTCTACTCAATGTACAGGTCTAATCATAGTACAGGTCTAATCATAGTACAGGTCTACTCAATGTACAGGTCTAATCATAGTATAGATCTAATCATAGTACAGGTCTACTCAATGTACAGGTCTACTCAATGTACAGGTCTAATCATAGTATAGGTCTAATCATAGTACAGGTCTACTCAATGTACAGGTCTAATCATAGTATAGGTCTAATCATAGTACAAGTCTTCTCAATGTACAGGTCTAATCATAGTACAGGTCTAGTCACTGTATACATATAACCATTGTGTAGGTCTAGTCTTTGTGCAAGTCTACTCAATGTACAGGTCTAGTCATTGAATATAATGCAATAGAATGCACTAATTCAAACATACTATAGATTATAAAAATGTGCTAGATTTGAGTGTGTCATCTGTCTAGACAGACAGACTGTCTGGCACTGAGCATTTTACTGGTGAAAGAAAAATGACCCTCTGTTTCCTGTCTGTGGCTACCTGCTAAGTGAGCACCTGTTACCATGGCTGCTTGCTTCTGGCACACAAATGCGCAAATGAGGATTTAGTCTTATTTGGTAATTGTGTATATACTGAACACCCTAAAACTTTTAAACCATACATTTTAATATCCTAATATCTACACTCATTGTCCATTTTATCAGCTCCACTGACCATATAGGAGAATTTTGTAGTCCGTCTGTTTCTCTGTAAACCCTCACCCTGTTATTTAATTATCAGGAATCCCACAGGACCACCAGAGAGCAGATATTATTTGTTTTGGATCATTCTCATTGACATTGACATGATGGTGGAGTGTGGGTGCAGGTTTTAATCTTTAGGTCTTAATCAGACTGTTGATTGTTGTTTGATTATTGGGTAGACCAACAGTGTGTTAGACCAGAATTGAACCACAGGTGTGCATGTAGTGGTCATTGATGGGTTCAGTGACAGATACAGATCTTTTTTCTATATGATAAATCACTCTCATTGCCTACCCACTGTTCTGTGTGACAGGTGAGGGGTATATCTTTTATGTTGCCATGCACATGGCTCATTTCCTGCTGAGATCAGCCTTATACTTCATGTTGTCAAGGACTTTATAAGGTAACCTTGCATGAACTAGCACTTTTCCATCATTTGTTGGGTTAGTTTACACTTTCACAATAGCATCATTGACGTTTCCGACACCCAGTTGATCTGTAAATGTATCTAATTTATGCTCTCATACCACAGAGTACAGGACTACATGTGTTACAGCTATAACACTGAGATGGAGATCTACTTCCTAGACTTATAAAAACGTGATTGAAGAACCAGATTTCCATTGCTCCCCTTTCTATTTACACCAAACCAATCAGTATAATGGGAGGAGTCACTTGATTGTAAACCTCTACAGGGGTCACAGCTCATTAATCAGAGATGGCACCTTTAAAAACACCTGTCACTGGATTGGTGGTCTGAGCGTATTGGGACCACTCAGTCATTAGATAATGTGCTTCACCTAAATTTGAATGATGACAACTGAAGTTGGACTTGCACATCAGGGCTTAAGTATAATTAGACAGAACACAGCTTCCCAATGTTGATCCTGGAGTACCCGCTGTCCTTCAAATTTTATTGTTTTCACTGCTCAAACAGACCCACTTCCATTCAGGAAAGGCTTATTAATCAGCTGATTAGTTGGGTCAGGTGTGTTCAAAGGATGGAAACCATTAAAATGATCATAGCAATGGGGAACTTTTGTGAGACACAAAATCCTAAAACAGACTTATGGCATATTGTTAAAAATGAGGTTGCCAACAAGTGTTTATTGGAGTAGTGCCACTGTGGGTCCATACAGAACCTTTCCGTGGATGTTTCTTTAAAGACTGATTTGTGTAAGATCTGTACAACAACCAGATTAAATTTTTATCCTGATAGCAAACAAGTGATGGTTCAGTTCTGTTCCATACGTACTAACCTTATGGGTCGATATGCCACCATAGAATGATGAAATAAATAAATAAATAAATAAATAAATAAATATATATATATATATATATAATGTGTGTATTTTTTTTAGGCAGACCAGCACTGAAGGGACATTAATGTAGGTGCCACAAGAGGTCGCCCTTTACCAGGATAGAAATTGAGTGCTCGGTTCTGTTTGTTTGGCACTTATTCAAACAATAGGAAAAGATTGCACTGAAAAATCTAAATGCTCAGTATTTTTTCCAACCTTTTTAATGCTTTTTATGATTTTTTAATGCAATATGACACACTGTTTATTTGAAGCAGAAGTAAATAATTTGTGTAGAAAGAAGAAAATTTCAGTTTCCCATGACTCCTCCCATTTGTGTGTATATTAGAAAATAATAAAATATGGAATGTAAGAGATGTGTGAAGAGTTTATTTGTAAAAAGAGTTTATTTGTTTATTTGCCTTTTTTCTGACATAATTTCAAAATGCCTGTTACTCTTTACTTTGTGCGTAAACTTCATGTTGACTGCACCAAAAGAAATAGCCCAGAATGAGTAACACCTGTTTCCACTGACATCTATTAAAAGTGAATTTTTTCCTTCTGCTGTAAAGTTGACATTTTGGACGATAGCTGGTTTTGCAAAAAAAAAACTCTGCAGTTGAACTTACTAATTATGACAACCAACCTGTGCTGCTTATATAATCATACTGTAAGTAGAATAACAGCCTAGTTAGACAAAAATCTATTAATTGAATCAAGTGTCAGTTTCGTTATGGCCATGAGGAGACGGATGTAGCGGGGTTCCAGAAAATCAAGCTTTATTGTAGAAAACAAACAAACAGTGGATATGAATCCAAACAAAGACCATGGCTATGATGAGACTAAGACAAACATGGTAGACAATACATGACCATGTTGACAAACATACTATGACTTAAAGACATACAGTCACGGACAATGGCTGTAGAGCTAAATAGCAACATAATCTAGACAGATCACAGCCAGGGCTGTGCAATGGACAAGACATAAGCACATGGAGACAAGACGACACATAGAAAACATAAACAATCAAGGCACGTGGACAGAGGCGTGGCCATGGAAGATAAAAAATGCAAGAGGGCTACACCAAGACTATGAGCCTTCACTATGAGTTCTGATGCTATGAATAAATATTATAATTTGTTGCTATGCTTGAAGTATCTGATGTCTCATTTTTGTCTCTACGGAGTTTTAGAGGAATATTTATTAGCATCACATAATGGTATGTGAACTGTACACATATGTGCTTGCAATTTCCTGATGAACTGAAAAACCTGTGAAAAGTTTTCAGTCTATGAAGACGATGCCAGAAAACAGAGAAATGTTGGCTGAATAGATTGCACAGCACACTAAGTACTGTCTCCTTTTGATGAGCAACATGATTCTAGAGACACATAGCGAGTCACATAGCGAGTCAAGGCCTGTAGCTGCAAAGAATTAACAATGAATCAAGTCTGTGGTTTTGAGATGCTCAGATTTTCAACCGTCTGATCATTGGCACTTCTCACAAGTGGAGACTTATACATAGAGTTTATATGTTCTTATGAAAAGCTATTGTAAGAGGTTATTTCATATAGTTGTAGGGTTTTACATCATACTTTATCTTCACCTTCCCGTCCAGGGGTGGTGCTAGCACTTGTTTGGTGCTCACAAGCCTATGGCTTCCTCAAAAAGTGTAGGGAAAAGGGTTCCTGGAGGCTTTCTATCTTTGTGGAAAGCCAATAAGTCACAAAAAGTGCTTTGAATATATTAATTTTTAGAGTTCAAGTCTGACTTAAACACTATTTCAGTGAGAAACCATATTACTACACAAACAATTCAAGTACGATAGATGCATTTTGCATATACAAACCGTTTTTCAGCAGTGTTATTACTTCATAGAGCACAGACAGCGCAGGGGTCTCCATATAAATAAATACATTTTGAAAAAGGTACATTGCGCCCTTCTAGAACTTCTAGAATTAGGCCACACCCACTCATAGTTTAACATCAGGGGCAGACACATGTACAGAAATGTCATAGGTGTCACTGTGCTACACCCCTAATGGGGATGATAACATTATTCCAAAGAGTGTAGAAGAATAAAATATGGCATAGCTCACTTGCCTGAGTCATATTAACAGTCAAAAAAATATTGGACTCGTCCCATACTGAAAGTTATTACAGCAACTCAACTATGTGCTCCTGCATGGCTCTGGACTGTGTAATTGTGCACATTCACAGGGAGTCAAACCCCCCATTACAGTAAGAAAGGACAAGTTCATCAAAATGTTGTTTTTTTAGGAGACCTCTGAGAGTCTGACCAGTGGAAATTTCCATGAGACCAAAATATTGTGCATCATATTATTGTTGCAGCCTACACAAAAGTCTCAGGAACTGTGAAACAGGTTTATAGGGGCTCTATTCCAATCTCCATTTCATCTCCAGGCTTCACGTTCAATATAGTGTCTTATTTGGCATCTACAAGAAGCTGCCAGAAACAGTATTTGCGTGTTCCAATGCAACTTGAATCGTGTTTCACATTTGGCCTCCCTGCATGTTGGTTTTGCATAGTCCTCAAGAGCTTTTCCACTGCCAAGAGTCTTGGCTCTACTTAGTGAGGAAGGAATGATTTGAAATTAACCCTGGGGCTTTCTCCCTCATCTCCAGGTCACAATGAGCGACGTCTGTGCCTGGACCAAGGCAGGCGGCGCTGGGGGGATGGAATCAGACAGGCCGGCAAATATTACTGGACAGCTGAACTGGCAACATTTGAAAATGCTAAATGTCAGGGGGAGGCTCATTTGCAGCAAAGGGAGGGGGCAGTGGATGAGCCGGAGAGAGAGGGAAAGAAGAGAGAGAGGGAGAGAAGCAGACAGTGTAGCTAAGAGGAAAGCCGTGTTGCAGAGACTCTTCCTTCTTGCCTGAATTCATTTTCATCTGAGTTCAGGGAAATGACAATGGCTAATATTAAGGGCTGCCAAAATGTCCCCAGAGAGCTGATGTGAAGGGCTGACTTGTCTTCTTTAAAAGCATGCTTAACCTCTCCACACTCTTAAAGATATAAAAGCCTTAGCTCTAGGGAATAATAAACATTAAGTAGCATAGAACCTTCATATTATGACGAAGTTCTTCAAACTTATACATTTGATTTGCTGAAGCTGCAAAAAATCCAAAAGGAACCAAAAAGGCTTCCACTGCTGCATCGAACCAATGAACAGTTTTTGACATCAGGGAGGCAGGTTGGTGACTTGGTGATTAGTATGTTCACTTCTCAGAGGTCTTAGGTTTGAGCAGAGATGTTATATAAGTTGGAAACTGGTCACTGGTTGAATCTATCATAGTCTTTCATTGATGCATGCATGCACAAGTGGTGGGCCATCAGGGCCTGCAAGGCCTTCTCTGGTGGCCTAAAAAATATCTGAATCACAAAATGATGTTAATTCTGTTTTGTCCATGAATACTTATTAAATAATTCCAAATCGTCTGTCCGCTACCTTTTATAGCTTTTCCCGTGTTTGTGCTGTTTCCAAACATGTATTTTCATATTAAAACATTTAACCAATCACATTTCAGCCATCATTTGTTGCCAGGCAGGGTCAAAGTCAAATATGTCTGCCCGAGGCCTTCACAATTCATTCTGCAGGCTCTCTAACACAAAATAAATGTCAATGAAACTGTTGCTTCAACCAATCAGATTTTGAGTTGGCGTCACTAGGGCCCTTTAGCAGGCGTCTTGCAATGTCATCCTATTCAGACTCGTTGATTGGATAGTCAATATAGTCAGCATTAGCTTCAATATTGATAAGAAAGGACTTCTTAATGGAACTGAAGTGCATGGATAATCTGTACAACAGATTAATTGCACTGTTTTTTGAGGAAAAAGAGGAGGATGGATTTTGTTTACAAATAATCCGATTTTTAAAATGTTGCTATTTTCCTAAATAATATTGCAAGTTTATGAGGTTATTATTGATGTTTATGTGTTGTGTCTGTAGCTGCAGTAGAAGACTTGTTCACCCCTGGTTTGTTTATTAATAAAGGCATTTATTAAGGCTACAGAAGTTATCTGTCTGCGATGCAATGGCTCTTTATACTGTATTTCTCCATATCAAATGTTTTTTATAACCATAAATTAGTTTCTGATGGGTCTCTCCCCATTATACCTCTCTAGCCCACACCAGGCATTTGACATGGTGCCAAGAGGTTCAAGTGTATATGTTAAAAGGGTCCTGTTCTATTGGCAGCACTTCTCTACAGGCATTAGATAAGCTGTGCATGTATTTGTACATCTGTGTCAGCAATTGTGCAACATAAAGCATTCATTAGAAAAGGTGTCCACAAACATTTGGACATGTAGTGTACTTGCACATTTTATTCACAACATTCATCTTTATAGACCTACCCATTCAGAGGTTTTTTAGGGAACCAAAACTAGTTCTTCCATGGTAATCACTCCCAGGAGCCCTGTTTGGTACCAATATTTTAATAGTGCATGTCTGAGGAGCTCATCCATGGCATGCTTCTGAACTATTTTACGATGCTTGCATGCATTGCAGCAGCTTCCTTAAAGATCACAGATAGCTCAAAGGCATTTTGAAACTGTGGAACAGCCTAGATCTATTAAACTCAAAATCTGCTGTTTTGCACAGCTGTGGGCTTAATCCACGTCATTATTAATCCACTGGAGCGTGGGCTGCTCTCTGAAACCATTGTGAGTGGCCGTAACGATATGGCCATTATTTTGAGCCAAGCAATTGAGAACCGCCTGGCACTGCCCATCAATCTCTCCGGCAGCCGCAGGTGACCCCTTCTGCATCCAAATGCACATTTTCCCCTTCATGTGCCTCGGTCATTATCATAACATACTGCATGTTCTAAACACGGGCATTTCCTTATCATCCATAGATTCTCATTTAGTCTGCATGGGCATGACAGGATGGACATTTCAGTGGTGAGCTCGCGCCATTCAGGCTGTTATCTCTCTGCTCTGGTTCCTGGTTCCCCTTCTTATCACTGCACTACATGTATAAACGTTCTTTTATTGCACACCACCTAATTGTCTCTGACAGACCTCACCTTAAGACAACACATCTGGAGACTGGTACCAATATTGGACTAGATGACCAAAGGGCTCATAAACATATCTTTGCTTATGCCAAAACTCTGAGCTGTCGTTACTGTTTCAGGGCTCTAATGGAATCCTTCAGACATTGCATTCACGATGCAGAGCTCATTCCGGATTAGCAATGTTTTGCACTGCTTATTTGTGACTATGGTGCTACTGTAATTAGTCTTCATCAAAGGCTTCTGGAATTATGTAGTCAGTGGTGCAAACAGCTGTGAAGCCTTCTCAGGAGGGAAATGTGTAAGTGATGCTAAACTGTGTGTTGAATTTGTAAGGATCAAATTAAAGTTCAAAGCAGCCAAGCTTGACCTACGTCATTTGTTGTCTTTATGAAGATCAGTCTTGTTGCATTCAGTGTATTGACTCAGTTTTGGGGTCATGACGGAGATGAAGTTAGGATCAAAACAACAACAGGTGTTATGTAAAAAGCCACGTTACAGTGATTATGTGTTACTGTAAAGTAATGTAACATTACAGTTTACTTGTACTGGTGTGCTGCGGTTGTAGGCTGCCACCCGAGTGCCAATATCTCATGTTATAGCACCACCCTGGAGTGTATTATTGCGTTTATACCACAGTTCTGTTACCACTGTTTATTGTTAGATAAAAACATATATAAACGATTTGTTTGTTTATCACCATTCCACAAGGTAAAGTAGTCCCTCTATCAGACACCCTGCTTCTACATCATCGTCAGACTGTGAGCATCAGTCCTAATAGTCGAGGAACATCATTTCCCAACTGTTTATTATACAGATGATAAACACAGATATACTGATGTTACAGAGGTTGTTTGTTGGTGTAAACTGGTGTAAATTATTTCATTAAACACTACTCACAGCTTATAAGTTCAGCTCTTAACCCAGTGAAGCTGCTATAGTCGAAGCTTATTCATTTAATTTTTGTTGATGGTTCTAAAACTGCTGACAATGCAGCAACCAACACTGCCACCATGTGGACAATAAAGAAACCTCACACCTGCTTTTTATTGTAAATAGTTGTAATTTGCTTCATTTTACCTCAGTTTTTATGACTATATGTTTACATTTACAACCCATGTTAACATATTCAATCTTTAAATTACTTTACTGGCCGTTATCATTGCACCCATTATCATCATCATCCCTGTCCCACTACTGTCACCATATCAGCTCACCTTAACTTTACAACAAGATCATATGATTATGATTCATCACACACTTAGAATTAGTAGACCAGA
>BRDA01058958.1:1321-13522 GCA_036984385.1 Crenuchus spilurus
TAATGTACAAGTTTCTTAAAAAAAACAACGAACTTGTGTTTAAAATAATAATAATTAATACTTATTTATAACTGTTTAATACTAAAAATAAAATAATTATTAATGATCAATGATAATTATTATATGATTATTATTGATAATTTGTAATAATACTTATTATTTTATTATTTTTGAATAATTATTTATAAATAATATGTAATAATGTATTAATATTTTATTAATGATTAATATAAGTTTTTATTATTTTATTATTCATAATAATGTTTAATAGTTATTATTAGTATATTATTAATAGTAACTAGTAATTATTAATAAAATAAAAATCATAATTTGTCAATATTTATTCATAATTAATAATAATAAAATTTGTGTTCAAGCAACAAAAAAAATTCTTTGAACATGTAATACATTCCCCAGCCCCCCCCCCTCCCCCCCCGCTAAGGTGTCCTCTTTTTCATCACCTCGGATCTGGTCACCCTAGTGTATGTATATAAGCTTAGGTCACATGCTAATTTTTTATAAGTGTACTTGTCAACAGGCTGGATGCTGTGAAACATGAGGAGTAAGGAAGCATCTCCAAAACTGATGCTTTATTAACAAGAGACACAAAGCATGATGGTTTACGATGATAAGTCAACAGGCTGAGATGACTTGAACATGGATACACAGACTAGCATGGCGTGAAACACAGAATGACTGACACTCACAATGGCACATGAAGGGCCGTTATGGGTTGTGAAGAGGGCTGTGAACTTGAACTCAAGACAAGTGAAAACACTTAGACATGACGTGACATGGGGCGGGGACATGACGAAGACTGTGAAAACTCACATGACAAGACATGGGGGCGGGACTTGGGACGGCGCGTGAGGGGAATGTCACAATACTGTACGCAACACTAATTAACAGTGTCTGTAAATTGCCTGTCTGACCAAATGTGGAACTATACACTGTTCTCTTCAACAATGTTGACAGAAATTCCAAACATTACCTCTCAAAAATTCTCCAAAAACATAAAATTAAAAAGCTAACATATTTGATATGACTACTTCATGGCCTTTCTTAAGTCAGTGTTATATAATGGTTATCAGTATTATAAGTTGTTGAATTTTCTTGCCATTGCACACAGTACTTCTCACATGTTCTGTATATATTGTCATTTAAAACATGTTATTTCTTTTCTCGGCTTAGAAAAATATCTCTGGCCATTTCTTCTAAAAGAGTCGAGGTGTTACTTCTTTTTTTTTCTTTTTCTAAGTTTTTGCCAATTTTTCTCCCCTTCCCTATGTTGTAGTAGACAATTAGCCCATCCCTTCCATTAGGACTCTCCCCATCACTTTTGCAATGGGCCTCACTCTAGGAGGGTGAAGACAAGCACCTCCTCCGTTTCGTGTGATGTCAGCCACCACCTCTTTTCGAATTACCGCTGATACAGTCACTGGGAAGCCTAACATGCTCGGAGGAAAGCACAGGATTCCCAGCTCTGAATGGACCAATCAGTAGACGCCTGAGCCAGCGGACATTGCAATGTGAAAGCGCCATCTACCTGCCCAGAGAGACAACTGCAATTTTTGCTCTCTTGGGCCCCGACTGTTAATGGCAAACAGCATGACTGGGATTCAAACTTGCGATCCTGATAGTACGAGTGTCTTAGTCTGCTGAGCCAATAGGGGCCCAAGTTTACTTCTAATCACCCTCATCTTCAAAAACTGGCTTAGTCTCTGTCTAATGGCTAATATGTAGTGAGTGGTCTGGCACAGACCAGCTGCTGGCACATCGTCCAGGTGTACGCTGCTCATTGGTGATGTCCCAATTATCAAATGTCCCAATTGTCAAAGTGCTTTGAGCACCTAGTAAAGTGCTATAGATGTAACTGTAAATATGTACAGCCATCTGTGCACTCTTATTATTTTAGAACAAATGCCCAGGGATCTTTTTCTGAGCTCAGAGACCGGCACCTTTGTTTTATGTCTCATCTGAAAGGTGTCAGTTATACTGTACAGTGTCCCCATCACTGCAGTGTGGCACTGGGATCCACTCAGAACTTACCTTGTAGAATGTATTCTGCAAAGAACTGATGCTGTTTTGAGAGCAACTGTATAGGAGGCCAGATATATAGCAATGATTTCCATTAAGCCAGGAAATAATGGTGTTCTGTAATTGGTAAAAGTGTAAATAGAGAAAGCTTTTAAGTTAAAAAGAGAGCACATCTAGTACCGATAAACTTTATATGCATCTCACTTAACAACAACCATGGAGACACGAAATAAAACGTTATAAGCAAATATATACTTAAAGTATGTTATTACTTTTATTTTAAATTGTTGGAGACATTTAATGTGCGTAAATGTTTGGAAGAGCAAGAAAATACATCCCAACTACATCTGCATAATTTGCCATAATAAGCCTCTATCAATAATTCATGGTGTTTATGGCATATTTAATTTATTAATATCTTTAAATGAGGTATTCTTTCAACTTTGCCCAAAACCCAATTGTGAGATTAGAAAGGGCACTGTTAGCTCTCTCTGTGTGAAATGTTGTGAATGTTGGTAAGGTCTGAGTTAGACAGCACAAATGTAGCTCTCTTGATATAAAAAATGTGTATAAAAATCAGAATGTAATCTACATTAAAAGATGTTGTCATGTCATAAGACTTCAGAGATACTCCAGTTCAGTAGTCTGATTAGGCCAGATCAATAAAAGCATTGTGCACAAACTCGATATACTCCATCATTCTGACATCCCTTTTGTTACAAATGCTCTTTAAAACTCACCACTGTTCTCTTTACTCTTCAGTAAACGCGATTGTTGCACACCTGTCATACTGTTAATTGGTTTATGCTGATTTACCAAAACTTTTGGACTATCTTGTGCTTATCTGTGTCAACTGTTGCTGTCTCAGCCCTTTATTTATAATATTTGTCTTGCCCAGAAAGAAATCTGTCCTCATTTCAGTCCACAGCAGACAAGAACTGGAACTCAAATCAAAAAACATTAAAAATTGTCCATTTTATTTAAAATTCAGCTTTTAGGAATGTTATTGTATTTTTAGCTGAGAAATGAAATTGCTATACAAATACACAATGATGTCATTTTCATTCTTATCTCAGTTGTGTTTGTCTTTTATTTTTATTTTTTTGTTTGTACAGTATATAGCTGTGATTCTGTTGTCTCAAAAGACTTTGCCTTTTGTCAGGCCTACAATGTAATAAGAAGCCAGTTCTTAATATTTTTGCTGGGTAAAATAAAGGTTAAATAATAATAATAAAAAAGTAAATAATGAACCAATCCCTTCCTACCTAACGGCAATGGTTAAGTCTCGAGCTGCACTTCGAAATCTTTGAGCTTCTAGTACGGCTTGAATCCTTCAAGACATGTGAAAGACTGGCATCAAGACTCTTCTCTGTCCTGGCACCCAGGTGGTGGAACAAACTCCCACTGACTGTTCAAACTGGCTGTCCCTCATAGACTGAAGAGCATCTCTTTGTGGAGCACTTAAGCAGCACTAGTTTATACACTTATTGTAAAGCTCTTATATTGTGTATAATTGTGTATCTTTCTAGGTATTAGTGATGGTTTAGTTCTAACAGTGTCTGAACTGAAGACTAGTCTGGACTCTAACCTGTCTGTACTAGCTGAGATAATTCACTTAATGGAGACTAAACACTCTTGTACATCACTCTGGATAAGAACGTCTGCCAAATGCTGTAAATGTAAATGATCACTGATAATAAGTGTTAATAAGTGCAGTATACTTATTAAATTTGCATGCCACAAAAGATGTTAAAATTGGCATGTGACATACCATGACAATGACTAATTATGGTAATATGACACAGTTACTGGACATAATCTGCCATGACTCATAGCAGCATAGGATTTGCCATGTTTTTGCTGTGTTATGTTGCACAGGTTCAAATAAAGTGCTACCTAGTTGTTTATATGTATTTATACCCCAAATATGAGAAATGCTCTTTTCTGATTGGCTGACAGGTGCCTATTTATTTAATTGATTTTTTAATGGGAAAGAAAGAAAGAAATACATGAATAAATATAAATAATCACTGTTCCATATCAATAACAAAGAAGTAGACTAGACTAGTGTACCAAACGTTATCCTTATCTATGACAAAAAAGCAGCCCATCACATGCAGGTTGATTTTATTTAGATTACTCCTCTTGTTTTCTTTGTATACATAAATACATAAAAATGTCTAAAGGTGTGGCAACCATGGCATAAATAAACAATGACATTCAAGGTATCTCATTATATTAAAGAGATGATGATTATGTCTAATGTACTGTAGCTACTACAGGAGTGAGCACAGATGAGAAAGAGGTCTGAGGTTGGTCTCCTGGTCCAGGTAGGCCTCTGCAGATAATAAGGGGAGTCTAAAAACTTTGTTTTGCTTGTTAGTCTGATTGTTTCCTCACAAAGCTAATTAACTAGCAGCGCCTTAGGGACCCTCTTCATTTCCTCACTCCCCCCTTCCTCCCTCCCTCCCTCTCTCCCTTATTCGCTTGTTCATTTCACTCCCTCGTTCTCCACCTTTCTCCTCCAGCACTCGCTCCTGTCATGTGGAAATTGATGGAGAGCAGCAGACTGTCTGTTGCTGTCCCAAGGTGCCTTTCCTCAGTGCAGTAGATGGGCCATCCCGAATTCCTCTTTGCCTCCGGTTGATTGCGATAAATCAATCCAAGAGGGTCAAACACGACAGTAAAGTTTTCTTCACAGGCTGGGGTGGAGATGGTTTTGCAGGCTTTCTTCCGACCTCCAGTGGTACCTTGGTTTCCATGAAGGGACCTCTATTAATGGAATCACCCTGGGCAAGAAATGTGGGTGTCTGATCCAATCAGAAATGGCTACTACTCAAATCTCAATTCACTCTTAAAATAAACTTTACTAAATGGTTCTTAGCATGGGCATGAGAAAACATTTAATTGGGATAGATCCTTTACATAACGGTGAGTTTCTTTGAACTTTAAAGGTGACCTGCAATGGAAAACTTTATCTAGTTGAATATAAAGAGTTTGGTACATAGAACTGATGTACCCTGAATTTTAAACACTGTTGAAGTTCCTACATTCCACATAAACAAAACAGGAACGTAAAAAGGGCCAATACTAAAATCCCAGACTGGTTTGTAATCATGCAACCAAAATTTACAAACAACAGCTGCACACTCTTTTTAACTCCAGTATACTGCCCAGCTGTAAACCAGCCAATCAGGGCCAAATTAATCAAATTATTCATGAGCTCACCATACAAGTGAAAACAGGTTGAGAAAAGGCTCAATCAAGTGAGTTTTAATGGGTTTTAAATGCGTGTGTAAAACCAAATCTGGGCATTTTTCACTCTGACCAAAGTCACATACAGGGGTTGGACAATGAAAGTGAAAGTGAAGGTTGTTAGTCTGAGGTTGAGTGGGTGCTCACTTAAAAACCTTTGTTGCGTCTTCCCCTAGAGGACGTAACACAGCTGTCATGTTAGTGAGGGAGGTTTCATGGCTAAATTGGACCAGTCTGGTGGCCAATCTTCATTAATGTCACATTGCACCAGTAAGAGCAGAGTGTGAAGGTTCAGTTAGCAGGTAAGAGCACAGTTATATAGTATATTACAATGCACACAACATTATGGTGACGTACCAGAGTTCAAAAGAGGACAAATTGTTGGTGCACGTCTTGCTGGTGCATCTGTGACCAAAACAGCAAGTCTTTGTGTCTAAATATTATTGAGCCACTTTGGGGTGTTTTGGAGGAGCGAGTCAGGAAACGGTTTCCTCCACCAGCATCACGTAGTGACCTGACCACTATCCTGCAAGAAGAATGGCTTAAAATCCCTCTGACCACTGTGCAGGACTTGTATATGTCATTCCCAAGACGAACTGACGCTGTATTGGCTGCAAAAGGAGGCCCAACACCTACTAATAAATTATTGTGGTCTAAAACCAGCTGTTTCAGTTTCATTGTCTAACCCCTGTACTTTCTACAGTATGTAGACAACACATAGAACAATTTGAACCAGTGTTAATTTCGTTAACGAAAATTATGATGAAAAATATTAGTTGACAACCATTTTTTCATAACAAAAATGAGACGAGAACTAAATAAAAACTAATATTTTAAAACAAAAACTATGACTAAAAGTATTAGACTTTTCATCAACAAATAAAAATGAAACAAAAAATGTCACAGAAGGACAAAAATAATGTGCCACGTCCTTAGGTCTGACTTTCTCGAAGCACCGTAACCTCCCCTGCCACACAACGTGCCGACGTCACTCCCGCAACTTGGATGGAAAGCAAGAAGCGATTTATGGAGTCATTTCACTTTTGCTGCCACAGAAAACAAAACGGAGTGCAAAGTTTGTGGACTGAAAGTAACTGCAAAAAACACAACAAACCACAAAAGGCACTCAGTTCTCACCACCGAGCTTTACAAAAACATAAGCTAATGTAGCCAGCTAGTTACTAGCTAGCTAACGGCAATGAATATGTATATCATCTGATATGTTTCCTTTTAGAAATTTTCAATGTATAAAGGGGAAATGTGCAATCCGTTATCATTATCATATGCGTTAACAAACACATCTAACTGGAGCCGTGAGACACATAAAGCCTTCGTTGCATTTGAAATACCCTTTACCTCTTAATTTAACCTTTACCATTTGTGACAGAAAACTCAGAGGACTTCTCTCATGTGTCTGTTATTTGTTTGCTGTAGTGGATATTTATGCAGAGTATAGTAAATATAAATAATTTCCTTTCTTGTTTTTAAGAGGCTGTCGAGGCTGTGAAGGAATTGCTGTTAATGTGTGTGTTGTTTAGTCACGTTGATACCAAATTGTATTTACATACTGCATCTTGTCATGTAAAAGTTAAATAACGCAAAGTGTTTAAAAAAAAAAAAAAAAAAGGGCCAACTTTCCTCCACAATATCTGATGTCAATGTGCTATAAAATGTAAAAAAAAAAATTAAATACTTATTATTATTATACTTATTATTTTTTTATTAAAATAGCAAGCTATATAAAATGTCTCTAATTTAAAATAATATAACTAAAAAATTTAATTAAATTAAAAAACTAAAATTAGATTAAATATTTTAAACATTTAATTGACTAAAACTAGTCTTTTCAGCTTTCGTCAACTACAACTAGACTAAAACTAACAATAACTAAATGACTAAAAATGTGACTAAAACTAATATACATTTTAGTCAGAAGACTAAATCTAAATCAAAATCACCTGTCAAAATTAACACTGATTTGAAATGAACAAAGTTAATTGAAAAAATGCATTCTAGGGCTCCTTTAAGCATATTTATTCTCATGTCTTACCAACATGCTAACATAAAAAGAGCTGTGAAAGGTTACAAAACCAAAACGGGCTCTTCTACAGCATTGAAATAACTTTTTGGCTTATCTATTTTATATCCATCTACCTCTGTCTAATTGTGAAGGATCAAAACAAGTTTGCAAGAATGTTACATAAGCTACAGGCTACAAGAGCATCCTACCATGATATATCCCTTCACAGGAGATAATGCAGAAGATTTAATCAATGTCAAAAGAAAAGCTGGGGGAAATCAATAAGGCCCAAGCTTGTTTGCTTTCATGTTTGCTTGTTTGCTTAGCTGGTGAATCAGTCATTGCTACATAAAATGGACTAATTGAAGTGCATACTTTAAAAGTAGCCTGTCAGAAACCTGCCTGGGTTAGTGTGATACATAGGAGAGTAATTGATCTTCTTTGAATTAGAGCAGCAAAGCTGGCTGCAGGAAGTGTGAGGTGAGAGGAAGAATCACACAGAATCACTTGGACCTCCACACCACTAAAAATAGCATTTTTATTTTCTAACTGAACAACATATTCCAAAAAGTAGGATGCTAAAGCCTTCAGGACAGGATAGGCCTCAAAAATACAGCCCAAACGTATGCATGCAAAATATGGTTTCTTAAGGTTCTAAAAGTTTCCAAAATATCCTACAATTAAGCCAATTTATCAACTTGCCAGCAACAAGTTTTCTATAGCATTTCCCATTGGTTGGCAGTGTACTCTAAATGTAATGTGCTAAAGCCAACCGTCTTAATTTAATTCTTAAATACCATCCATCCATCCATTATCCCACCAGCTTAATCCTTATCAGGGTCACAGTTAGTCCCCTAACCCCTCACTGGGCACAGGGCAGGATATTACACTATTCAACTAAGCCCAGGACAGGGCGCCTCTTTAAATACCAGTTTCAGGTAGAACATCTAAGAAAATCTGAATGTGAGAATTATGTGAATATGAATAAAGCTGCAATAAAAAGATGGACAAATGTTACAGATAATTTTTCCATTATTCAAAATACACTTGCCAACATGGTAATTACTACAATAGTACTATTCTGCTATAGTCTATGACCACTCCTAGTTTGGAATGAACTTGGAATGTCTGGAATGTTACAAAATGGTTTTGCTGCATGTGTAAGTAAGCGAGCACACCAGTCAGTTGTCGCAGAGTGCAAATGGGCATGATAATAAGGTAATGGGTAAACTGGGTAAAAAAAATGGGTAATGGCTAACTTTGTGAGTTGTCATCGCTGTCACTCCCTCAAATAGCATCTGGACTTTCACCTCTAAGTTGTTGACATGTTGAACGTTAGTTCTGCCTGTGTCATGTCAGCTAGACGTATTTTAATATCAGAGGTTTCATATTAAAATTCATTAACATTAACAATTGAGTGTGTGTCTGTGTGCTTGTGTCTACCAGTTTATGATAAATCACCATTTACATGTCTCCAATTTTAACTATTGTCAAAATAATTTAGAATTTCTGCTTATTTTACTCAAAAATGTGGTATAATTATGTGTAAATGAGGTCTATTGACCGTACATTCCACACATAAGTGTAACATTGGTGATAATGAGCTGGAGTGAAGTTGACTGAAAAGGTGAAACACAGAATTGAGTGATAATTTTATGCTACGTGCTTTTAACATAAATTTTTAATAATACGTAATAATGTATTCATATTTTATTAATTATTAATATTAATTGTATAATTTTATTCATAATAATGTTTAATAGTATATTATTAATAGTAACTACTAATTATTAATAAAATATAAATCATAATTTGTCAAAATTTATTTATAATTAATAATAATAAAATTTATGTTCAAGCACCAAAAAAACAAAAAAACAAACAACAACAACAAAAAAAAACTGTATATAAAGTGTTATCTTCATTATAGATATCAAAACGTATTTGTGGCTCCCAGTGTTTTATTTTTTTTTATGTGGAAACTGGGTCCAAATGGCTCTTTGAATGTTAAAGGTTGCTGACTACTGCTCTAGAAGCACTTTGATATTTCTTACTGTGGTGTGTCTACTGATGGCAGCAATCATGGAGCAGTGAAAATATTCCTTCTGCTCATTCAGCATTTTGATTGGAAGAACGGTGGTGTGCAACATAAATTGCTTGAAATTAAAAGAACTCCAACATAATTATAACAAAAGTATACATTTCCATGACATTCAGCACAGAATGTCATGGAAATGTATAATTCTGTTTTTGCATATTTTACATATTCAAATATGTTCAAGCAGCCTTTAAGGCCAGTGTTTTTTCTGCATGTTAGTGTTGTTAAGAGCCATTAAAGCTCTTTTTCATATATCAGTCATATGCCCAGTGTACAACTTTTTTGAAAAGTCTTTGTATTTGAACATGATCCATTATATGCCCCCCACCCCCCATGCTGAGGTGTCCTCTTTTTCATAATCTCAGATCTGGTCACCCGATATATGGACATGTGTGTGCTAGCACAGTAGCCTAGTGGTTTGATCGTCTTATATACTGTATTAAGGCAAGAAGAAGCAGAGCTCTCGGAGGACTGGCAGGGTCTTAGCTGGTTGTTCCAGCCTAATTAATAAGTTTGGTATTAATAGCCAGAGCAATCAAAGGTTTTAACCTGGTGGCCTGTGTGGTGTCAAGTGTTTGGTGGGTGCTGTAATAAAGACCCTGATCAGGAATTAAAAGATCTGTGCAGGGACTGTTTCGGTAACACAGGAAGGAGATTTGAACCTGAATGAAATGATTGTATCAGATAGAAATCGATGTCCATCCGTGGTAGCCTTAATCCAGCAGTGGCTTCCACATCAGAGCAATCTGCTGGCCATCATTACAGCAGACCGATCGATGGCACCATTCTGTGCTACGATGGTCTGATTAACACTCGTCTGAAACAAGGAGAGGTCTGTGGAGCTTAGAAGACTCTGAGTGGCTAACATGATATAAGATTGTTAAGAGGTAATTAACACACAAGTGCATGCTGGGTACCGCTATATTTGTGGGGATGTTCTGTTGACTTGTGTAATACTGTAGATGACAAGTTTTACACCTAAACCTGACCATAATATTAATAACTAAATGCCAGTCTTTCTACTTTTTCAGCTTTTCCAAAAGAGTTGATTTTGAGATAAAAACATCTCATAAACAAATATCATAACCGTATATCTCCGTATGGCAATCTGATATATACAGCTGTGGAAATAATTAAAGATGCCACAGCAAATGATCAGCTTCTATTGTTTTACTATTAATAGATGTCTTTGAATAAAATTAACATTTTTGTTTAATTTTATAAACCACTGACAGAATTTCCCAAGAATATTCCCAAATTCCAAATGAAAATATTGCCATTTATGGCATTTAAGTAGAGAACCATCCATCCATCCATCGACAGATGTTAAATATCAGTCAGTATGTGTGAGTGTGTGTGTTTATGTGTGTGTGACAGAGGTTGTGTGTAGCTGCAGGGTGTTATGGGGCCTCCATGTAGCTGTTGTTTAATGGGATGGCTACTGTTGTAGAGAATGAATGACTGGCATCCACATTATGTCATACTGGGTGTTTTTTTTAAGGAAGCTGATATTTTTCCTGATATTGCTAATTGACTGAAGTCAATTAGATATTTTTTGTAAACTAAAATTCTGTAATGGAATGAGATTTCATTAAGAAATGGTCAAAGGGCAGATGATGTCTTGAAATGGTAGAAACCAAAATAGAACACTTGGTGAGGTTTAGATAATGATGAGTAAAGCTTTACCAACATTATCCTTATGAGTGGAAACTACCTGATATAAGTGTTTGATTACGGTGTAGTCTGACAGTAATCTGCACATATATATGGTAATCTGTGCACAACAGCGCAATTTCTCATTTGATTCTATGAAAAGCCACAGAATCAGATCCCAGGATAAGAGAGAAAAAAAGCATTTGGAATCTAACAATGCTGTCTGCAAAACACATCTCCCAGCACTGAGCCGTTCCACCAGAAACTCTAATTGTAATCATCGCCAACCTCAGAGCCCGTTAGTTTCTCTCCCAATGCACACATCAGCTCAGCTCTTAAAGCCCCGTTCTAATTTCCCACCTCCGTCAAAGTCTGCTCAGCTCCCCCAGCTCACTCCCCCTCTGAGGGCTTTGTCTGGATCTATGTAAAACAAGTCATTAATTCCCAACATCAATATTCCACTCATGAGGGCTGATCGGAGCTAGTGTGTGTGTTTGTGTGTGTATGACAATGTATTTAAATCTTTGAGGGGAAGAATGGATGGAAAACATGGATATATTGTTGTAGCGGGACATTCTGCTGGTTCCCACAGAGAGATTTCTTTGAAAAACGAGAAGATTCAGATATAAAGGAAAATGTTAGGATTTTCTTTAGGTGTAAGCATGGCATGTAAATAATAATAAACAAGTAAAATGGAAACTCTACCGCAAAATAATACAGTTTATTTGTGTGTGAATATATGAGACCAAAGGACCAAAGTTTGGTAACCTCTGGTTATCCATCCATCCATCCATCCATCCATCCATCCATCCATCCATCCATCATCTTCCACTGAATCCTGATCATTGTCATGGTGAGTCCCTCACCCTATCACCGGGTGTAAGGCAGGGTTACACTCTGTTAGCCCAACCCAGGGAACACCTGGCTGTTTCTATATGACTGCTGCTGTTCTATCTTTTCTAGTTTTGGATTAAGGTTTAGTTTGATTTCATTTACAGTCATGGCCAAAAGTGTTGGCACCCCTGAATTGATGTATTTCTCATAGAAAATTATTGCAATTACACATGTTTTGTTATACACATGTTTATTTCCTTTGTGTGTATTGGAACAACACAAAAAACTGAGGGAAAAAAGGCAA
>BRDA01058964.1:0-14835 GCA_036984385.1 Crenuchus spilurus
ATATATATAATATACAGTGCTGCTTGAAAGTTTGTGAACCCTTTAGAATGTTCTATATTTCTGCATAAATATGTCCTAAAACATCATCAGATTTTCACACAAGTACTAAAAGTAGATAAAGTGAACCCAGTTTAACAAATGAAACACAAATATTATACTTGTTCATTTATTTATTGAGGAAAATGATCAAATATGACATATTTGTGAGAGGCAAAAGTATGTGAACCTCTAGGATTAGCAGTTAATTTGAAGGTGAAGTTAGAGTCAGGTGTTTTCAATCAATGGGATGACAATCAGGTGTGAGTGGGACCTGTTTTATTAAAAGAACAGGGATCTATCAAAGTCTGCTCTTCACATGTTTGTGGAAGTGTATCATGGCAAGAACAAAGGAGAATTCTGAGGACCTCAGAAAAAAAAGATGTTGATGCTCAACAGACTGGAAAAGATTATAAAACCATCTCTAATCCAATCCACAGTCAGACAGATTGTGTGCAAATAGAGGAAATTCAAGACCATTGTTACCTACTCAGGAGTGGTCGACCAACAAAGATTACTCCAAGAGCAAGGCGTGTAATAGTCAGCAAGGTCACAAAGGAGCCCAGGGTAACTTCTAAGCAACTGAAGGCCTCTCCCACATTGGCTAATGTTCATGAGTCCACCATCAGGAGAACACTGAACAACAATGGTGTGCATGGCAGGGTTGTAAGGAGAAAGGCACTGCTCTCCAAAAAGAACATTACTGCTCATCTGCAGTTTGCTAAAGATCCTGTGGACAAACCAGAAGACTATTGGAAGAATGTTTTGTGGACGGATGAGACCAAAACAGAACTTTTTGTTTAAATGAAAAGTTTTATGTTTGGAGAAAGGAAAACACTGCATTCCAGCATAAGAACCTTATCTCATCTGTGAAACATGGTGGTGGTAGTATTATGGTTTTGGCCTGTTTCGCTACATCTGGGCCAGGATGGCTTGTCATCATTGATGGAACAATGAATTGTGAATTATATCAGAGAATTCTAAAGAAAATGTCAGGACATCTGTCCATGAACTGAATCTCAAGAGAAGGTGGGTCATGCAGCAAGACAACGACCCTAAACACACAAGTCGTTCTACCAAAGAATGTTTAAAGAACAGTTACCGGAAACATTTAGTCACACTTATTGCTGTAAAGGAGGGTCACACCAGATACTGAAAGCTAAGGTTCACATACTTTTGCCTCTCACAAATGTCATAATGGATAATTTTCCTCCATAAATAAATTAACAAGTATAATATTTGTGTCTCATTTGTTTTACTGGGTTCTCTTTATCTACTTTTAGGACTTGTGTGAACATCTGATGATGTTTTAGGTCATATTTATGCAGAAATATAGAACATTCTAAAGGGTTCACAAACTTTAAAGCAGCACTGTACATATGTATAAACATACTAACTTACATTTCGTGACCATTTCAACAATAGGATCCAGTTTATTTCTTGTGGTATGCTAAAAAGGATTGCTGGTTTGCATTCAGACAACAAAATGTTGCATTTCTAGTGGCGTCTAGTGGATGTTTATTCAAACATATCTCTACCAACTGGTAGAGGTGGCACTATGAAGTTAACATCTTCTACAAATAAGATATAGGGACTCCACCAAAAAAATCAACAGAACATTAAAGTATTAAAGATGTTCAGCAGTAAACATATGCATTTCTTACTCAACATTTACATACAATATTGAAAGTTAATCACAATGAAGTATGACCAAACTAATGATAATCACAACTTCTTTGTTTATGCAGCCACTACACATGCAGTGGAGTACATCGTGGTGGTAGAGGTGAATGTTTCTGAAGTCATTTTGATACAGCTCCTTAAATCGTCCTTCAACTCATTCAGTCTTCAAAGGGAAAACAGCACAGGAATCTCTTCTCTGGAAATTTCCACAGGTCAGATTAATTAAAGTTAATTAATTAATTTATCTGTTGAATTTGTTCAGATGCTCCAATTTGTTGTGTGTTGGGATCATTAGTGAAAAACAGTAATCCATTACGAATTCCTTTCTAAAAGAGTAATGAGAATACATTACTTATTACTTCTTAAAAAAAATAAATTTCATTACTCATTACTTACTGTATGTGTTACTCTAGAAAAATCTGTACCAAAGTGCAAAGGATGTCAATCACAGGCTGAGTTTCCTCCAAACGTTTCACAAATGTTGTGCACATGTATGACATTCCAGCAGAAAAAAGTGAATGAAGTTATTTCCATCCACTACAAATGCATAATATACAATATAATATACACAGTACAGCATGCCAACAGTTTAAATAGAGTAGCCTAAGATCTAGACGCTCATTAAAACTCTTCCACCTCATCCGAGTTTAAACATTTAGCAATAATTGTATTTTTTATTTATTAACCCTCTGCAGTCTGAGGGTGTTTCAGACACTCTGATGTAGTCTGACATGCCTTTACTCTTTACTAATTACACCCACTATTTAATCTCAGACTGTTACACAGGCTTGTGTTCAGCACAAACTCAGGAACAACAGTGTCAAAACATTAAGAATGTCATAAATCTATATTTTAATTAAATCTGCTCTTTCCAAAAACCTATTTTCAGATGTGCTGATATATTGTGAAAAAAACTCTCTAAACATTTCTAACCAAGACTTTTTAGCTGAGAACTGAATAAACAGAGTTGTTGGCTACACACTATTCATTACAGTTTTTAGACATATGTGGTTTTATTTCTAAAGCTTAACTAATGTGAAGTGGCACTGTTTTGAGTCACTTGTTCCTACACTGTAGGGTGACCAGAGTAGGTGGGGGGGGGGTCGTGGTGAGGGGTTATGGGTACAGGGTATAATGTATTGCATGTTCACATACAAGGACATTTTTTAAAAAGTTGTGCACTAGGCATATGGCTGATATGTATATGAAAAAGAGCTTTATGGGCCCTAACGACTAGCATGCAGAAAAAACACTGCCCTTAAAAGCTATTTAAACTATTTTACATTTCAAATATGCAAAAACAAAATGATACATTTCCATGACATGACTGTGCTATATAACAATTCTGTCTTTGTCCGAGTACTTCAGAATTTTTTTAGCTGTTTAGGAATCTTAACAGGTCAGATATGCAGTCCACTGACCTGTAGCTTTAGTGGTGTTTAACTGTGGTGCTTAAAACGCACAGACACTCCTGCTGCACTCTGATTTACTAAAAACTCTGATTTTAGACAATGAGCTCTCGCCCCTCACTGCTGGTGTGTGCTTAGCTGAACTGATCTGTGCTTGTAGGTCGTTTACACCTTTATTCACTACAAACATGTAAGTCCCAGCTTTACATGTCAGGCATTCAGCTTCCAAAACATTGGCATTTCTTTTTTAATTAATCCAAGAACTTACTTTTACGTTTTGGCAGAGCTGCTCGAGGTGCGGGTGGGTACATGTGCTTTGCCTGTCGTAAACAAGCACTACTTAGGTGCAGACTGACCAATGAAATGTGTACAGAGAAGGCTATCGACCAATAACAGTAGCTCTATAGTCAGACCGCCCAATCAGAAAGTTTTAGGCTAATTCACAGAGACTAGTTTGTGAACTAAATGCTTCTCAAAATTTGATGTAAGCTCTAATTAAACAAAATCCCAGACATTTCTGAAATTCCGCCAGGACAGTTTTTTAAGTCTCAAAAAGAGAACATGTCCGGGTAAAAGAGGACGTCTGGTCACCTTACTACACTGAATCAGGAGATAAGTGTGAACACTTAGATGAGAAATCTTTGTTCAGGTGAGCGCTCTTTGTTTACAGAGACCAAAAGGGAATTTTCACACATTTCTTGACCACTAATCCTCCGCTGGTAGATGCCAAATTACCATGTTGTTATCATATGAATGACCGATTGTGTGAATGGGTGAAAAAAAAAGGCTTGCGCTCGGAGTCACTGGCAGAAATGTGTCTCTGGCTAATGATGCTTCTCGCAAAAGAATCTAAAAATGTATTTTGATTCTGTAAGGCAGCGGTCCCTCTCACGGGACTCCAAGCCCCAACATGCAATGGGAGTGTACCAAAATGGTGGAACCAATCAGAGGAGAGTACAAAGGTCGCACTCTCCCGAATACTGAAACATCACCTACCTCTCGTTAACCTAAAGACTATATAAACTCCAAAATCCACCATGCGAAGTATTGCCACTTGTTCTCCACAGTGCCTTACCAAGCCTTATTCATTGTATTGTCTTTTCCATGTATCGACTAGTTTGCTATTAGCCTGTATTGCATCGTTTGCCCCTATTTGACCCTTTTCTGCTTTTGACCTTGTTTATTGGATTCTCCTTGTGCTGTGTTTGCCTTCTCATCGTGTGTTTCATATTTACCCTTTGCTTTGCACTACAGTAAAGCTTCTAATTTGATCTGCTTGTGTCTGCTCTATTCCACACCATTCATTCAACCTGACAGATTCATCCTATGTATATTTGAAAAGAACACCCTTCAAAGTTTTTGGGATATGTTTTGTTTTGCTTGTCTGTTATATAAGTGTGTTTTTTTCAGAATTTCAGTTTTATCCCACCAGCAGGAGCACCGACACTAGAGAATTCATTTTGAGCTTTTTCTTGTGTGTGTGTGTGGTTTTTTTTTTGGCCGCAAGTTTATTTGCGAGAATTCTACATTTAATTGTGGGTTCTGAAAACACCATGTGGACGTTATTTGATATTTTGGATTTAATTAGCCATGCAAGGAGAATAATTAGAAACTTGGATAGCAAAGTCAAGCTAATACTAAGTCTTCCTTGATGGAGTGAGATGTGCCTCACCAAAACACAACGCTACCCTAGCTAACAGACTTCTGAGAGATATCTTCCCCCACAGCTAATCACAATTTGCTGGACAAATCAAGTGACTCCAGGCTGTGGACTGGGGAGATTTCCCTCAAAGTGTGTTAATTAAACTCTGACAAAGATGTTTGCATGGTTCACACTCCACTCAGATTGTGCACTGTAAGTTTTATTCATCAAAATATTGCACTTTTTTTATAAAATCTGTGGGATCTTAGATATTTGAGATGCTAGGTTTTTGAAATTATGAAAACTAAATATAAATTTGCTAACAACATTGTCAGAGGTGATAGAAAATTGATGAATTTCTGATTAGCTTGACAGTTTGTTCTTTAATTGTGGACATATTTAAAGTGGTTATTAACACCAGAAAATCTTTTACAAAATAAGAATTTATTTTTCATGTTTATCATATATATTCACAGTGTGCCATTTTAATAATACTGGATACCAGTGCAAATGTGAGGAGCAGTACTTCTGGCCATGTAACAAGTGCTCAGAATATGGAAACTGTGATGACATCATTGATGACACGTGTGGATGCATCAGTGGTATTCCTAATGATGGACAGTTCTGCCAACCAGTGACAGAGCTGATGAGTGAGTAATAACAGTAACAGTAGTAAGTTTCCTAGACACTTTAAGTTTACATTTACAGCTTTTTGCAAACTGTCTTATACAGAGAGACTTACAATTTCAGTCACGTTACATTTCTAAGTGAATGTAGCATTTGGAGTTTTGCCCAAGTGTGCCAGCCCTAGTTTGCCATGTTGTAGGCAAAGTTGTAAGTTTACAATTCAGAAATTTCTAGAACTTATTTTTTATATTTTAATTATGTAAAATATTTTATTTTAATATTATATTTTTTTATAATTAATTAAATTACATATTTTTAATAACATATTTTAATTATATTTTATATTATATTTTAATTGCCTACTACTTACGTATAGACACTACATGTAGAAATGACTGGTCCTGTGAACCTTTTTTCAGGTTTTGGGTTAAGTGTAATCTTAAAAATGTCAAAACTCAGGCTTAACTCCGCCCACTATCAACAAACACTATCACATATAGTAATCCACAGGAAAACTTGTTTCTGTAGATTTTAACTAGAAAAGTCAAATTAAACTTGCTCAATTCAAATAGTGACAACATTCCCACCACATGTGAGATCTGAGTGTAGAAGCTTTTCTCCACATTCACAACCAAACATCTCAGTTTTTAGAATACCTATGCTCTTAAAGCAAGACGGCTCTTCAAGGGTTATTCATTAAAGAAACTGGTTCTATATAGAACCATGAACACTCAAAAAACCCAAAAGGTTCTTTGCATGGTGAAAAGGTTCTTCAGTTTGATGAGGAATGTACTGTAGATGGTTCTATAGAGAAGCATTTTGAAAATTGTTCTATACGGCACCAAAAAGGGTTCCTCTATGATTTAAGCTTGACATCGTAACTACAGAAGAACCCTTTTGGGGACTATAAAGAACCATGTTCAAAAAGGTTCCATATAGATCCATCTACAACATATTCATCTAAAGAACCATTTCACCAAAGAAAGAACCCTTTATCCAAACAAAGAGTTCTTTGAGTATTCTTGGTTCTATAAAGAACCATTTCCTTTACTAAACCCATTTTTTAAGAGTGTTCATTAATGACATTTTACATGTTCACTATTAACTCTGACATAAATACAGAGGAAGTTATTAATATGTTACTAATTATTTTAGTTACATTTATGCTAGATATTATAATACAAGTGCTAATTAATGTATCAGAATTAGTTTAAGATGCATCCTCTTGTGACTATGACTTTGACTTTACAAAAACATTTAAATTAATCCAGAAGGTATTTTTGTTTGTTTGTTTTTTTCTCTAATTCACATAACCTCATTTATTCCTATGCAAAAAATGTCTTGCCTTTTCTCAGTTAATGGAATGCCTGTTTTCATCACTGTGTAATAAAGCTAATATATTTTAAGCCTTAAATATAGTGTCTGCTTAATTACTTTATTACACCTGATTGTCCGAGAAGATGGAAGTCATAAATTACCTTTACAACTGTTTATTCAAAGCTGTTGTGCTAAGCTGATGAGTCTTTGTGAGTGTAGGCATATGCAGCATTGTGTTTTAATACGTTCATAATGAATAATAAAGTAATAATTAAGCTTCCAGTATTAATGCTCCTTTTATTACATTACAGATGCCAATATATGTCCAAGTCCACCAACAACAACAACAGGTAAACATATTTCACCATAGAAAAATGATTAATTCTCTTCTTTTTTATTTGTCATTTCTATCTATTGAATAAAGATTGCACAGATGTTCATTTTGGATATTTGGTCAACTATGGACAGTATGTAAATGTAAATATAGGGGAGAGTTTAAATCTTAATATCATTGTGTGCTTCATAAGTTTAATCCTTTATTACTAAATGTATGTGTATGGCTAAAATATATACACAGATCAGCCATAACATTAAAACGTGGAGCTAAAATGAGACAATAAGCAAATTTATTGTATGTATCAACATACTTGGCAAATAAATCAGATTCTGATGAGTGTAAATATGTACAAGAATGTTAATGTAATGGCTGATTGGTGTATCAATTTATTTTAGTACTTTATCTGAGGGCATCCCCCAGTTGAGGAAGAAACAAGGTACCGGATAGTCACTGGGGTGATAACTTTAATTACGGAGCACAATTGTGCCTGATTCTGATGTGTTTTACATGTGACTCAACGCACCCTGTTCTGATTTGTCAAAATAATCAAAGCCAACGCTGAAATCAGTGTGCGAGTATTATAAGAGTTATACACAATCATATCAGAACAATATGACAATGTACTCGTCACAGATGCCACATGGCAGAGTTTACTTCATGTGTAAGTGAGCACACTTGTCAGTTGTAGCAGAGTGTAAAACCATCATCATGGACAATGTGACTGATGTCCAAAAGACATGATATTATGGTATCGGGTGAAGTATGGCGGTGGTAGCATCTCAGAAACCAAAATGTTCTAGAGCCGCCACAGTGAAGGTTTTCTCATACATTGAATGCCATCCATAACAGTGGTGCCCTTGTGAGTGGTACAGAGCAACACACCACAGTGGACCTGTTAACCTCTATAATGAATAGTAAAGTGTCAGAGATCAACATGTCATGTAGCATCTGTGACATCCTGGGCAAAGTTCATTCCAAACCAGAAGTGCTCATAATATTCTGATAACAGTGCACTCAATTATAAAATGAAACTCTCTTTGTTCTTTGCAGTGCCACCTTCTGAGTATATCATTGATATTGAAGTATCATCTAACTACTCCATACAGAGTCTGCTAATGAACTTGAGTGTCCCTATTACACTGGATAGTGGTGTGAATGTCACAGAGGTCAACCTCACTATGGGTAACCAGCCTATTTATGCTCAAGTAGAACATTTGGTGTTGTGTGTTTAATTTAGTGGTAAAATGTATCTTTAAAAATGCACTTTGTGTTACAGTGTGCACAGTGTCAAGCACTGAGTATGTGTGTAGATGTGAGGATCAGTATGCCTGGGCATATAATACCTGCAGAACATATGGAGCATGTGATGACAGCCTGAATGGCACATGTAGCTGCATTAAAGCGCTGCCTGCTGAGGACCTGTGCCAGAGAGGTATGCAATCAGAGCTTATACACTCAAACCACATCTGGGTCTCATTTAAGGTCCCTCAAGACTAGAGAATGTAATTTAGGGTATAGTCTTACTGTGAACTACAAAACTGAAACTTCAGAGCTGTGGCAGCCACTTCAGACAGCAGCAGGGCTGATAGAAGACTGATCTTGAATCAGGTGCCTCTGTATTCATAACCATCATCAATAAAACAGGAAAGATGGCAGACACATTTGGCTATACAATTTATTTATAATTTATAGCTCATAATATGTGACCCTGCCAGGGAAATCCAGCTCAAAGTCATTATTTTTTTAAAAAATTTGTTTTTTTAAAAACAACTTTTTTGTGAATTTAAGTTTTGTTTTTGATCAAAATATGTACTCTGATAGATATCTGAGACTGTTGTCTTTCATTAACAATAATAATACAGAGTGGCTAAGTTTTGTCGCTAATGTGAGTGACATGATATTGACACGATATCTCACTAAGTTGCCCAGTGACTTTGACCTGGTTTTCCCTGGCGGGGTCACATATATAATAACACTCACTGTCTAGTCTTTTGGCCTGTATAGATTGTATCCAGGCTAATATTTGATAGTCTGGACAACTAAAAACCACATTTAATCTGATTTTTGCAAATCTGATCCAAGCCACATTTTGAGTTGGTCTGAAATGTGATTGCAATCAGATTTGTACAGACCTGTCTTAGTCCGGATGCTCTGGATGCTCAAATCAGATTTATAATTGTCTTTCACTTTGACAAAGATGTGACAAAGAATGCAACACAACAAAGAATGCACCAAATTCAGAGAGACAGAAGTGTGGGGATCCAACAAGAGCGCCACAAGGGGCACCACAGTTTAGTCCCGAGTTGCCAGATCCCAAAAAATTCTAAAGTTAACTGTCTGACAGAAGGTCACCTTACACAAACTTAAAACTAACCCAAAATCTAGAGTCTAATCACAGACGTTTGAGCCTTTTTCATTCTTAAATATTTTTTATCTTATTTTGTCATTCCTTTAATTCATTTTCTTTTCTGTTTTATTTTTTAAAACATTTTGTATTTATATATGTATGTATATGCATTATTATTATTTTTTTTTTTTTAAATAATGAACCAGAATATATATTAATCATATAATAATAATAATAATAATAATAATAATAATAATAATAATAATATTAATAATACATTTTATTTGTAATGCACTTAACATTTGAAACAAACCTCAAAGTGCCACATGGCAAAATTCATAATAAAAGTACATGATAAAATATATGGTTGAATATATGGTAAAATATATGGTCAAAAATAATAAAGATAGTTTTAAACATCCACCTCTTACTACAAAAGGACCACATAAAATCCATAAGGTTCTGCATTTAAAAGCTTAGGATTTAAAAAGCAAATTACGAGCTATAAACTTCCTAAAAAGAAAGGTTTTAAGTCCTTTATTTAAAAAAAAAAAAAAAAAATATATATATATATATATATATATATATATATATATATATAATTTGTAAGCTTTTTTAAGTAATTAAATCTGTATTTTCCTTCTATTCTACTCTGATCTGAAAAAAGTTTTCCAAAAACCAACACCCCACCACCTCTGAAATTTTACCCATGAGTGCACTCTTAAAATAAGCAAATTTTGAAAAAATTGTGAACCTGGAATTCCTGTTGTAGACTGTAGTTACTGACACCTACATCGTTTCCACAACAAATGATTTGCCTGCAGATTTGCCTCTCTTTCAGTAACATGTGAATAGACTTTGCCCTTCGTGGGTTAAGGAGGCAGGCGGGAGGGGGGGTTTGATGTGGTGCCCCCTTGCCAATTGGGGGCCCCCACATGCAGTGTGTGCCCTGTCTATGAGACCTTAATTAAATCTGGATGTGGCTTGAGCAAGTTTTTATGATTGTAATAACTGGGCTATTTAGGTGACTATAGAGTTTTATTAGCCTCACATTACTATACTAAGGAAGCAATTTGGAACCCAAACATATTTGTGGATCAGTTACATCAGAGGTAAGTGGACGGTTATGTAAACAGGATTTCTGAGCTTCTTTTATCAGCTGTTGGGATGTAAAGTCATTCTGAGTGCATTCATGTGAAATATTGATTTGTTGAGAAATGTACTGACTCAGAGTGTTTGTGGTGGGAACCAGGTGTGACAATGTCTACAAGACAAACATCAGATTTAATTACAGCATTGTTCTTAGGAACCAGGTGTCACAGTGTTTACAAAACAAACATAACCTCTTTATTTATGACCTAAAACAACCAGTTAGTTTACACGCACCTACAGTTTTACTTTGGGTTGTAATGGTTTATTACTTTCTCTGGGTGATATTTAGCCTTACAGTGCACTGCATGTACCTCATTTAGGTCAAAACAGCCATCAGCCATCATATTAGAAACATTCTATATATGTACTTTTATGCTTTGAACTTCTTGATCCTATCACCATCACTGTGAACTGTAGGTATCTCTCAAATGTCACAAAATAAACACCCAGAATAACTTTATTCTCATCAAGATGATGTAATTATTCTGATGTTTTCAGAAAGTATGTGGAATTAGTTTTTAACACAGTTTCACATTAAATAATTATGTCTATTTTTCTTCCTTCAAACGAAACCTTAGTTATTTAAATTGTGCTTCTCTTCTTTAAATTCTTCACAAAACATGATCTCAATAGTAATAAAGTAGGCCTGTAAGTTAATGACAATGTCAGTTTTGAGACATTATTTGAGACATAGATATGGTCTCAACATTGGTAGGAACACAACAAGCCTGCCCCTTGTACACGGCCCAGGACTGTACGTATACAGTGTGGACTCAGTAAATAAGGAGTGTGTGTGGACAACAAAAAGACTAATAAAGTGACACATTGATGATGCATATAAAAGTTCAACTTATTTTGGGGATAGTTTTAAATACAGAGTCAACAGGATGTTATAATATCAGAATATTATGACCACCCATGGTTTGGGGCAAGTTACAGATGCCACATGATGGAGCACACCAGTCAGTTGTAGCAGAGTGTAAAACCATCATGGACATGATGTGACTGATGTCCAAAAGGGCATGATAATAGCGTAAAGCATGGTGGTGGCAGCATCTCAGAAACCACTAACTTTGTGGGATATTCTAGAGCTGCTGTAGTGAAGGTACTGAGAATGAGTGTCTCTCAATGATGTAACAGTGGTGCCCCATTGATACCAGAGGGGAATGACAACTCTGGTGAGTGGTACAGAGCAATCAGCATACCACAGTGACCAGTTAACCTCTATAACAAACAGGAAAGTGTCAGGCATCAACACTGAGTGATTCAAGGATGATTGTTCTCATTATTAGGTCGGTGGTCATAACATTCTGATATGACTGAAGAAGCACCTGTATCCTCATCAGCCTGCTCTACATCTAACACTTATTCACCTGAACGCTAGCCTACAGAGGTCATAACTACCATCAGTTTACTTTATTTTCAGAATTAGAGATACACATTAGAAAGTTTTCAGTTTAAATCAGCATAGCTACAGGCTAGTTAGTTTAATATGTATTACTTACACTCTGGGTGGTGTAAAAGCTCATAACATTTAGTGTAAAATGTGTTGTCATGGACATAATTACATTATGTGCAGTTCTGCCAATAGAGCAAAGGGAATGAAGTATGAACAGGAGGCTCTGATAACTTTGTCTGCACACTGATCAGCTCTTTCCTCCTCCGTGTCTGGCTATAATTACTATATTTGCATGTAACGTGAGGCTTTAGATAGCCCCCTCCCTTTCAGCCAATCAAATGCAAGCACACCTAAATGACTAATATGACCTTACTCCAAAGATAATGCAAACGAGTTCGCTCAAATATTGGTGGAGACAGTCTACTGTCCCAAAATTGTTGGGACATGTTGCTATGCAAACATAACCCTTTGAACCCCTTTTAAGCTTTAAACATGGTTGAGTATGAAGTATGTGGTGCTAACTCAACTAGAGGATACATTAGAAATGATACTGAAATAAAATTTCCTTTATTCATTAACTTGTTCTCCAGCTAGCACAATTTAGGTTCAGTATATTTGATGTGACTGGCAAAAATGTGACAGTCTTCTGATTGTCTTAAAGATGTGGATGAATGTCTATCTGCACCATCTATATGTGGTCCAAACTCCACCTGCACCAACACAGTAGGAGGATACAGTTGCTCTTGCTGGGATGGATTTAATGCAACAAACTCGAGATTAACTATCAGTGTTAATAACACTTGTATAGGTAAGTAGTTTCATGTGCTGAATAATCTGAAGACCATAGAGAAATCTGATTGGATTATTACTAGATAATTTAAGACTCCATGGATCAGATAAACCAACCAGTAAACTTAATTTTGCAGATTTTTGTAGACCAGCTTTACTGGTAAACATTGGGATTTTTTAAATCTCTAATAATCTGTGACACAAGCCATCATATACAGCTTTCTCACTGCAAAGACAGAGCGCAGCTTGTTTTGAACAATGTTTACTTATTTATTTATTTATTTAAAAACGTCAATTTTATCTGCGAGCGTCTTCAAATCTCTGTTTGCATTTTTTACCCCCTAAAAAATCTTCATTTGCTCAACCCTGTAGGTATGGTGGCCAAGAAGACCCAAGGAGTTGCAAAACTGTTCACAAACATGCTGCAAATAGAGAAAACACTTTCATCAAAATGACAGCATGAGCATTACATTTAACAAACACGCTGCAGATTCACAAAACAAATGCAAGTTCACAAATCCGCAGCGCCTTGGGTCTTCTCAGCCTTCATTACTCCAAAAGTGTATTGTTACCATTTTTAAACTGCTTGATGTTACAAGGACTGTGCACGTTTTCACACATGATGAAACTGAAAACAATGATTCAGATCAGAGTAAAAGTACACATGCACTATGAAACCTGATTACTGAGCTAAAAGCCAGCTTTATCAGATTTCTTAACTGGATTTCTCTGCATTAATTCTAAGAAATCAGAGTAGGCTGTTTACATGAACACAAGAATAATCAGATGCTGAAATCTGAGTACATGTGTACGCACTCAGTGAAAACAAAGGAATATCTGGTTTACTAGCTACAGTGAGCACACAGCAGCGTTCATTTAGTGTTGAGGGCTGTAGTACTTGATTATGTAGGTAGTACTTTAATATGGATGAATGTGTATCTGCAGCACTTGTATGTAGAGCTTCAATAATGCAATTACAAGCTGTGGTTGTTCTTGCTGCAACTTTTATATGCATCAGTAACCTTTGTAAGTTACAGCTTCATATAAATGTAGATATTTTCTTTCTGACTTACTCACCTCTGTCCTCATATCCATCCATCCTCATGTAGGCTGGTTACAAACTTACAACTGCTACACCATAGCAGAAAGAAAGTCTCTTTTATGTCCTGATGCTGTTTTTGTTTTTAAGTTGTGAAACGTTATATAAATGACTGACAATTAAAAAAAAAATCTTTGCCAGTCACAGCGATATTCTAGCAACTGCAAAGTTCCAATCTCAGGATTAACTGAGTTCTCCTTCTTTTGCCAATTTAACTTTATATTTTGTTGAGTATATTTGATGTGTGTGTGATGATGACTTTTGTTTATCTCAAAGATGTGGATGAATGTCTACCTACTCCATCTATCTGTGGTCAAAACTCCACCTGCACCAACACAGTAGGAGGATACAATTGCGCTTGCTGGGATGGATTTACTGCAGCAAACTCAAGTCTCATCATTAACATTATAAACCCTTGCTGGGGTAAGTTAAGAAACTTTTGTAGGACTTGTTTTAATTAAAGCACTGGAATGAAAATGTCTGTAAATGAATTTATGCAAAAAAAGACCACCAATCTTTATTTTTTTCACAGATGAGGATGAATGCCTGAACACAACTATATGTGACCCAGACTCCATCTGCATCAACACTATAGGAAGCTACAAATGTTCCTGCAGGAATGGATTTACTGCAATAAACTCAAGCCAGAATGTCAGCATTACTACTGCATGTACAGGTAAGTTGTTTTTATTGATCTAATATTAACCATTAGACATCAAGTAAAAGCATTTAAATCAAGAAATATTGGCTTGGACAAAAACAACAGCTCAACAGTGAAATCAAACTTGAATTTTGGGCCAAGAACATGACAACCCTGCTGAAAAAAAAAGCACAAACCAGCATGATGCTGGATTTGTTGTGTTTTGAACATGTTTTTGCTGGTCTTTGCTGGGGATGCTGGTAACCAGCACATGCTGGTCTTTGCTGGGCATGCTGATGACCAGCACATGCTGGTCTTTGCTGGGCATGCTGGTGACCAGCACATGCTGGTCGTTGCT
>BRDA01058965.1:0-25357 GCA_036984385.1 Crenuchus spilurus
TATTAGATGTTGGCATCTCCACATCATTGCATTCAGTTTTTATTCACAATTTGTTTAGTGTCCCAACTTTTTTGGAATCCGGTTTGTAGATTAATCTCACTGATCATTATCATTCTGTATCAGGTCAACAAGAATGTTGACTGATTGCCAATCTATATGCTCTTATCAGTTGCACTGGACTACAGACCATGTTTTTACTATTCTGTTGCATGTACTGTTCTGATGCCTGTACAGGAAACAATAGTGTTTATTACTGAAGACTTGCTTTAGTGAACCATGGCATCATTTCAAAAGGAATCACTGCACATTGTTTTGTGCATAATGAATAAGTCAATGATTTGCACAGTGGCAAACCATTGCTACTAAAGCTAGGTCTTCAGTTTGGACCAAAATGTCAATGTTTAGAGCATAATATTAATGAAACTTTGGCCAAGATTAAATATCTTAATATCAAAATTCAAATGCCTTTGTTCAAGATAAAATCCAGACACTTGAAGGTGGTAAAATCCATTCATCCACTGTCTTAAAGATTTAATCCAGTTCAGGGCATGATCAATATGTTAGGCTTTATATTATTAGGCATTTTGGCCTTGATACATTTTATATTCAAGAGCTGTTTTTTTAATACATTAAAATTTTATACATTATTTGAATAACACAGATATACATCCTAAAAACCCCATAGTATTTACAGTAAAATATGTTTGTCAGAATTGTACTGTAATAAATTGGGCTACTACTTTCTGTGCTACTGTGGGAGGAAACCCATGCAGACACAGAGAGAACATGCAAACCCCACACTGATGGGGACCTGAACCCAAGACAACAATGCAGAGATGCCAATGTGCTAACTCCAACGCCATCATACTGCAACCTGCTTGTGAAACATTATAAATCTGATTTTACAGGTAAGTTTAGTGTTTGATTCTATAGTTTACCATATATAACATGTAAATATGAATGTTTTGGCTGGTATATATATTTTCCATATTTCATTATAGATATAAACATAATATATAAGTTTTTCACCATAAAATTGACACATTTTTACAGTGCAGATCATTCTACTATTTTAGCAAAAGCCAGGACAGGGCACCAATCCATCTCTGGGTACACACTCACAACAGAGCAGTTTAGAGTAACCAATTCAACTCACATCCATGTTGTCTTAGGACACGAGGAGAACATTAAAAACTCCAACCAGATGTGGACTCAAATCCAAGAACCCAGCACTGACAAGGGTACTGACCACCAAGCCACTCAAACAAGGATGTAAGTTAAAAGGAAAGGACTTCAAGTTTTATTTGAAAGTTATATAAAGACGCATTAATACATAATGTGTAATGACAAAGCAGTGTTAGTGTCTTCTTTAAGATAAGACAGTTAAGTCCTGTATCAGTCCCACAGTGGGGAAATAAAAAAAGACTTTGGAAATTTCAAGAATTAACTTTTTTTTCTTTTTACCCAGAATGAAATAGGATGGGTAGAGCAAACTTACATTTGAATGTAAGACATTAAAAGACATTAAAATGACATTAGACATAGCATATTTCTCATCTTTGTTCCTTACATGTTTATTGAGTGTTTAACTTAAGAAAAGTATTTAAGTAGTGCGCAGGAGCGGTCCTAGCCTGCTTGATGCTCTGGGTGAACAACCACTTTGGTTGCACCAACCTCCTCATCCCCCAACCAACAGCCTTCATCAACACTTTGAGAGGGAGGGCAGTGACGAGGGCGGGCACTCGTTCCACCCTTGACGAGATGCCACCCTGGGCCAATATCACACATATCAGAAACCGCCACTGGTAGGGCTTCACTGGCAAGCTGCATTTTACAACTTTAAGAAACTGGACGTTTCAATATCTATCCATACATAGAACAGGTCAAGTATACTGTATACTTCAGTGATGAAACTAATATGAGAAAAGTAATAATTTCCACACACATAAATTATGTTATGAACACAGTTTTGAACACAGAACTCACTTTTGATTAGAATGAGTCATGTCATCTGCTGGTGTTGGTCCTCTGTGTTATATCAAATCCAAAATCATCACAACCATCTACCAGGACATTTTAGAGCACTTCATGTTTCCATCTGCTGACAAGTTTTATGGAGATGTGGATTTCATTTATCCAGCAGGACTTGGCACCTGCCCACACTGCCATATGTACCAATACCTGGTTTAATAACCACAATATCACTGTGCTGGGCAGCAAACTCACCTGACCCCCACAGATAATCTAAGAGTTATTGTCAAAAGGATGATGAGAGAGACACCAGACCTAACAATGCTGACGAGCTGAAGGCCGCTATCAAAGCAACATAGACTTCCATACCACCTCAACAGTGCCACAGGCTGATCACCTCCATGCCACGCTGAATTGATGCACTAATTCATGCAAAAGGAGCCCTGAACAAGTATTGAGTACATACACTGTACATACTTTTCAGTACACCAACATTTATTTATTAAAAATCATTTTTAAATTGGTCTTATATAATGCTCTGCCTTTTTCATTGACTGTAGACCATAATCATCAACATTATAAGAAATAAATGCTTGAAATAGACACTCTGTGGGTACTGAATCTATATAATATAGGAGTTTCACTTTTTGAATTGAATTACTGAAATAAATTAACTTAACTTAAAATTATATATATGTTACTTTATTGTAATGAATATAAGATACATCACAGTTTATCTTTTTGAATTAAATTCTGAAAACAAATTACTTTTTTAGAACATTCGAATTTTTTGGTGATTCATTAGTCAAGTCAATGACTATCTGAGGCATGATAATACAGTTTACAGTGTAAACACCAGCACATGAAAATAAAAATGATTCTGATGTGGTGTGAGGTCTAGTAAGGCTGATAATGGAACCTGTTAAAGGTTAGTTGAGGGGGCTGTAGTATGGCAGTAAGACCCCCTGCTGCCCACTGCTTACAGACTGAAGGCAGGGCCCCTGTGTGTGTGACGGCAGCTGATAGAAGGCGACAGAGAGAAAGCCTGACTCTATTCACATCCAGACTGGACATTAGCATATCTCAAACAGCGTGGCCAAACGTCCTGACCACCTGTAGCTGCACTGAATCTCAATACCCTAAGAAAGCACTTCTCTCTCCACATGCTTTACTTCCTAGTAAATGAAAGCTTGAAAAACAAGTGAAGAATAAGTGTGTGTGTGTGTGTGTGTGTGTCTGTGTCTGTGTGTGTGTGTGTGTGTGTAAGTAAGAGCAATAGACTGAGCACACTCCACACAAACACTGTGCTGCCAGCCAGGCTGTGAGACTGCCTGTAGGAGTGTCCAGGCTTCGGGGGACTGCCAGTGCAGGCCACGGTGCCGCCCACTGTACCGTAGTTGGCTGTGGTTTGAAGAGGTGGAGCTTATTGAGGACAGGAAAAGCTTGTGGGAGGTGGAGTGGACTTGCAGCTTTGCTAGGGGGCTGTCTGCTGGTAAGGCCAGCAATACACTCCTTCATATACTCTAAGTGCACCTCAGTCAGCTTAGAAAAGAGAACAAGTGAGAGCTTCTTGAAGCCACCTGAGGAACTGAAGGTCGGAAGCCTCCCAGAGTGGAAGATTAACAGGACAATTCTGAACAAAAAGGAAAGAGGAGCATACTACAAAAGATTTAACATCATCTTTTTTCTATCTATTCCTATTCCTAAGCAAGAAGAAAAGGATTACTCTTGGCTTTTCAACTTCTATTCACTCCAATCTCTTCTGACCTGCAGAAGAACATGAGGAGCATGGCTGGACAGAAGAAGCAGGTTTATGTGGCCTGGTTGTTAATGTTGGCACTAGGACTTTTCTTTATTGGCTTGGCCACCTCAGCAGAGGAATATGACTATTACAGTTGGCAGTCTGACAACTTCCACAATGGCCGTTTCTACGTCAAGCAACCACAGTGCGTAGACATCCCAACTGAGCTACGCCTCTGCTACACTGTGGGCTACAAGAAGATGCGGCTGCCCAACCTGCTAGACCACGAGACCATGCCTGAAGTGCTGCAGCAGGCTGGCAGCTGGGTGCCCCTGCTGGCCAAACGGTGCCATGCTGACACACAGGTGTTCTTGTGCTCTCTGTTTGCTCCAGTCTGCCTGGACCGGCCCATCTACCCCTGCCGCTCACTGTGCGAGGCCGTCAGGGACAGTTGTGCTCCAGTCATGGAGACATATGGCTTTCCCTGGCCAGAGATGCTCCAGTGTGAAAAGTTCCCCATCGATAATGATCTCTGTATTCCTATGCAGTTCTCTGGGAACCATGCCACTCAAACCCCAGGTAGGAGCTCTAAGTTTTGTGTCCAGTACTGTAGAATGTTGGTCATTACATGTAAATTCTGAGATGCAGAAATGTTTGACCTGTGTTCACAAACCCATCAGATAACTTAACAATGAAACCTTGCATTGCTTCCCTTGTTCCCTTGTAACTAAATTACAATAAAAGATTACTACTCAAGAATTTAATTAGAAATGTCCCAAAAACTGTACCATGAAGTAAAAAAGTTTTACTTGTGTGAAAACATTTTAAGGGTAATTATGCAATCATCAGTGTAATATAACTGTCATTCTCTATATCAAAAATATTCCTATTAATAAAAAATAATAATAATTTCTGCATATTTTAATAGAACAGCGATAGAAAAATCTGATCAAATAATTAGTAATATTTGCTTACACAAGCTGAAGAAAACACTGCCAGCTCATTCTTACTTTTTTTCTTTTTGAGAACTGTGAATATCTTGAGAAACTGAAGTGGGGGGAACTCACTGTACACTTCGAAAGACAGACAATATGTACTTTGAGCTTTCACTATCTAAAAGCAAAATCTCATTTGGAATGTGAAGAGAGAATTCCTGTTGTGTCTGGCCTTTCTCTTCTTTTGTTTAATCTGGCAGTTAGGTCGCCAATTAGCCAGACAGCCAATTACTGTGGATCACTAATTAGTCTGGATGGTTGTACATTAGTGAGTGTCATTGAGGTCAGAAGAACCAGCCTTAGAAGAATGGAGGGGAGGTTAAAAAGAATGGGAGGTTAAAAAGAAATAAAAGAGAACTGCAAGTGAGGATGAGAGTACACAGTCAGGGGATGCTTTAAGAAATTGTTCTTGAGTCAATTTTCAGGTTGTTTCCAAACATGATAAACAAAGACAACAAGCAGTGCTGCATTCCTTTCTGTGATTGAGAGTAGAGCACTCTGATTCAGCACTTCTTCCATGCTTTTAAGTGCAGCATTAAGATAAGTATTCAGTATACTGAATACTAAGCAAGGACACTCGAAGAAAACAAAGACAGCCCTGTTCTGAAAGAAAGCTTAAAAAATGTAAGTGTCTATGTGTTTATGTAATGCAAGTGACATTTTCCTTTTTTGCGAAGAACATTTCTTTTTTTCATATATTTTTATTCAGTTGTTTACTAACCTCGGTCTTGTTCACTGTACAAGGTGTAGATATAATTCTTTTTATTCTATAAAACTAACCTCCCCTAAGTTATGTAGCTTGATTTTTACTGTAACCGTCTCTAATGCTGCAAAAATCCCCTATGACACTGACCACATAACCAGTTGTCCTGTTTCAATCATTCCTCTCTTTACTAAATGTATGCTATGAGGCCGAGTTCACACTGTAAGCTATTCTGCAATTACATGACATTGCACAGTTTGAGCATGTGTGTAGAAACTAGCAGAACAGAGTAAAATTCACTTTCCTGGCCTTGCAGCTGGAGAGCAGCCAAACATTCGCATCAATGTCTGTTTTGGTAAGGGTGCATGATGATCTGAAACAGGACTCTGCAGATAGCATGGCAACACAAACACACTTGACATGGTCCGGTCTGGACTGTTACCAGCAGGCTGGAGAGGAGAGCAGCCCCAGCACACACTGAGCGGCCGCCTGAGGAAAGCACAGGAATTTCTCCTCTGTGGTCTAAGGTGACGTCCAGGGAGGCCAATTCACAGCCAGGATCCTTGTTCCTGAGTTGGTATCAAGAGACCGCCATGGCTAAATGATGGATACATTCTGGTAAATGACATTTCTACAGTGAGGGAACAAAGCGAGGGGCTTTCTTCAGGCATTAATTACTCTAACAGAGGAGCATTTTTCAAAAATGAGGCATGAGACTTGTTCTCACATCTAAAGCCAAGCTAAGTGAGTAACAAAAGTGGCCTACTGGTAAAGCACTGAGTCATCAATTTACAATCTGTTCAATACATGATTATTCTTCAGTTTGCCCGGAGTGATTGAAGAGTACATGTTTAGTATCTGTATGCTCTTGAAAAATAAAGGTTCTTCAGTGGTTCTTGGCTTGAACAGGTCAACAAAATCAAAATACAGAAGATCTTCATATCCTCATTTACAACAACGTCTCTTCAAAGTATCATTGACGGTTTTTAGGGAACCAAAAGTGGTTCTTCTGTGACATGGTCCCAGAGAACCATTTCTGGCACCTTTATTTGAGGGTGTATGTTTAAACTGCCCTAGCTATGATCTTCAAACATCCAAACATGTAGGCAATGTGTGGTTGTGCCTGCTATTACTTTCAGTAGCTGTCCTGTATTGTAATGTACTCAGCTCATTCTTTTGGTCGATGTAAGCCACAAGCACTCTGGTCTATCAAAACCGACTAAGGAGAAAACATCCTTTTTAGAAGATGCATGTTCTATTATTTATAGGATCCCAGTGAATACAGAAGCGCTGTGTTTTTAGGACCCCTAGGGGGTCACTCAAGGGGAGATATTTAAACCAGCCTATGTCTATACAACATGCACATTTCAACAGATGTGTTGGGATTTGTGGCATAAATTACACGCCGTATTTCATCCCAAGCACAGTAATGTTTTATGTCATATGTGTTGCTGTTCATAACTCTGAGGGTCCAAGTGAGCCATAAAATTATGACCCCTGAGAAGCCTAAAAAGGAATGATTTTCCCTAGAAAAAGCTCTTGTCTTACACAGACACACATTGGGGATCACTCATTGAACAAAGATAAAAGCCTAAGAATATGATAAGTCCGCAGACCTTTGGCTTAGTATGACAGCTGAGAGCAGGCCAACAAACCACATTCTGTCCTGACAACACTCAGTGACAGTCTTCAAATTAGAGCCCATTCCTCAAACAGATTCTTATGACTCACTGCTCACTGTGCAGGGGCCTTTAGGAAATGTCCCAGTAAACTGTGGGGAATTCAGAGCTAGAGCTGCTCAGCATATGATGCAGTACTACATCAGGTTTCATATTTCAGCATAAATGTGTCATAAACAAACAGAGGCTCCAGTGCTGAAGACATGATTATTCTAATCAGAGCCTACTTTAAGTGAGGTTTCAGTAATCAAGAAGTTTTTCAGTAAGTTAAACAATGTGTAACAAGATGCCATGCAATATCAAAATGTAGACTACATCTGTTACAGTCTGTTATTTTATTAGAAAACCAAATTTTTTGCTTTTATTGGTCTTTTTTACACACAATGTAAAGTTAGCGTTGTCTTACATTGTATAAATATTTGATGAATAGACCAACAGAATGAAAGCAAAATTATCTTTAGTTTTTTTCTTCAATAAGGTTACTAATTCCAGACATAAAATGGCTTTTTTATCGCTTGTTTATCCTCTGTAATAGTTTGTTAATAACATATATTGTCTTCATCTTTTGTCACAAAGTACACAAAACCAGAATATCACGAAAAACGTAATAATTTTTATTAATATAATTAATATAATATATGTGACCTCGCCAGGGAAAACCAGGCCAACGTCACTGGGCAACTTATTCAGATATTGTGTCAATATCGTGTCACTCACATCAGCGACAAAACTTAGCCACTCAGTATTATTGCTGTAAATGAAAGATAATAGTCTCAGATATCTATTGGAGTACATATTTTGATCAAAATCAAAACTCAAATTAACCAAAATAAAAAAAAAATAAAGAAATTGGGAAAAGAAGAAAAAAGAATGACTTTGACCTGGTTTTCCCTGACAGGGTCACATATAATATAATATAATATAATATAATATAATATAATATAATATAATATAATATTAATATAGCAGAACACAGTACAATTCACTTTCCTTACAGCTGGAGAGAGGCTAAATAATCTGATCAATGTATGTTTTGGTAAAGTGCATGACGATCTGAAACAGGAGTCTACAGATGACAACTACAGTGGTGCTTGAAAGTTTGTGAACTCTTTTTCTATATTTCTGTATAAATGTGACCTAAGACATAATCAAATATAAAAGTAGATAAAGAGAATCCATTTAAACAAATGAGACAAGAGTATTATATTGGTCATTCATTTATTGAGGAAAATGATCCAATATGACATATTTGTGAGAGGCAAAAGTATGTGAACCTTTGCTTTCAGTATCTGGTGTGACCCCCATTTGCTGTAATAACTGCAACTATTTGTTTCTGGTAACTGTTCTTTAAACATTTTTTGGTAGAACGACTTGTGTGTTTAGGGTTGTTTTCTTGCTGTATGACCCACCTTCTCTTGAGATTCAGTTCATGGACAGATGTCCTGACATTTTTCTTTAGAATTCTCTGATATACAGTAATTCAGAATTCATTGTTCCATCAGTGATGGCAAGCTGTCCTGGCCCAGATGCAGCAAAACAGGTTCAAATCATGATACTACCACCACCATGTTTCATAGATGGGATAAGATTCTTATGCTGGAATGCAGTGTTTTCCTTTTTCCAAACATAACACTTTTCATTTAAACCAAAAAGTTATGTTTTCGTCTCATCAAAACATTCCAATAGTTTTCTGGGTTGTCCACGTGATCTTTAGCAAACTGCAGACGAGCAGCAATGTTCTTTTTAGACAGCAGTGACTTTCTCCTTACAACCCTGCCATGCACACCATTGTTGTTCAGTGTTCTCCTGATGATGGACTCATGAACATTAACATTACCCACTGTGAAAGAGGCCTTCAGTTGCTTAGAAGTCACCCTGGGGTCCTTTGTGACCTCGCCGACTATTACATGCCTTGCTCTTGGAGTGATCTTTGTTGGTCGACCACTCCTGGGGAGGGTAACAATGGTCTTGAATTTTCTCCATTTGTACACAATCTGTCTGATTGTGGATTGGTGGAGTCCAAACACTTTATGGTTTTTTAACCTTTTCTAGCCTGATTAGCATCAACTCATTTTGTGAGGTCTTCAGAAATTTTCTTTGTTCATGCCATGATACACTTCCACAAACGTGTTGTTAAGTGCAGACTTTGATAGATTCCTGTTTTTTAAATAAAACAGGATGCCCACCCACACATGATTGTCATCCCATTGATTGAAAACACCCAACTCTAATTTCACCTTCAAATTAACTGCTAATCCTAGAGGTTCACATACTTTTGACTCTCACAAATATGTCATATTAGATCATTTTCCTCAATAAATAAATGGCAGAGTATAATATTTGTGTCTCATTTGTTTAACTGGGTTCTCTTTATCTACTTTTAGGACTTGTTTGAAAATCGGATGTTTAATATTTATGTAGAAATATAGAAAATTCTAAAGGGTTCACAAACTTTCAAGCACTACTGTATTAAATTATTATTCAAACAGTATCAACATTAAAACAGACTTGAAATATGTCACTTTATGTGTAATGAATATAAACTAGATGACAGTTTACCGTTTTGAATTGCCCAAATTTACTTTTTTACAATATTCGTTTTTTGGAGATGTAATAGTATATACCAAAAAGAAGAAAATGTCAAGAAAACTTCCCAACAGTCAGTAAGCACCAGACTGAACCCCACAAATCTAACAAACCATCAAATATTTCACTGAATCCGTTGTAAATAACTCATGTCAGTCTGCTAATGTGAGTCAATCAGTTAATCCACAGCACACACAGAAACTCAGTTTGCAGAATTCCCACTGCTTGCTCTTCAGACACATGCGTTGGCTCTGCTTCAAGAAGGCAATCTGCCAGTAAACCACCCTGCAAAAGTGAATATATTACTCTGCAGTTCAAATAAGACATTACAGCTTCAAGAGTTTGGCTCCTAGTCCGAGTTAGAGAATGGTGCCATGAGTGAAACCCCAGTGTTCCCTTCACTAAGAAACTGTCACAAGTGGACAATCACATATCTGACCTACTGGCCAGTAGCGCTCTTCAGGAATGTAACGGAAATTTGTGTTGTTCGTACACACACACACACACACACACACACACACAGGGGGTTCAATTCCACACAACCTGAACACTGAAGCCTGCTGAACTTTGGCCCTCCTTAGATTTGGGTGATAAACTCTGACCCTCACTTTTTAACCTGGAAGGAGAAATTGGGCAGGGAGCCACGTAACTGCTTGCCATCAGCCGTTTCTTTTGAAGTGAAGCATTGCAGCAGTTATATTGAGAATATGACAAAATCATGTTCATCTGAAAGCAGTGCTGTTTCAGTCCTCAGCATTTCCAGAAGGAAACTTCTGACTTTCCCCCACCAAATGTTACAAGTGATCATGGTTTGTTCAGTCCAGCAACCTCCAAGGGACAGGACTTTCTGTGTTTTTAGCTGTTTTAAGGGGTAACCTTTCCAAATCCTCACTAGCCACATCCTGCATAGTTCCAACCCTTTCTGTTTAGTAGATCAACGAGGTGATAGAAGACCTAGAAGTCCACACTTTCCAACAATTCTGCTGGCATTAGCAGCAAAGGAAACAGCTAGAGGACAGAGCAAACAGATAGTTAGTCTTGAAAAGATGGTTAGTGTCCAAGCTCAGAAACACCAGCAGAGGTCCAACAGAGGCCACAATGAAAATGCTAACCCCTCAAACTTAACATGTTTCATATGTTCTTAAAACAAAATACAAGGGCCCCGAGTGGCTCAGTAGTCTAAGACGCTGACACTATGACCAGAGGATCGTGAGTTTGAATCCCGGTCATGCAGTTTGCTATCAACAGCTGGTGCCCAAGAGGGCAAAAATTGGCTGTGCCCTCTCTGGGTGGGTAGATGGCGCTCTCTCTCCATATCACTCACACATTGCAATGTCGGCTGGCTCAGGCATCTACTGATTGGTCCATTAGAAACTAGAGGCAATGCACTTTCCTCCAAGCGTGTTGGTTCCACAGGGACGGTGTATCAAGTGGTAGTTTGAAAAGAGGCGGTGGCTGTATCACACACAACAGAGGAGGCGTGTTTATGTCTTCACCCTCCCAGAGTCTAGGACAATGCAAAGTGACGGGGAGAGTCACTAATGGGTTGGGTTAATTGGCGACTACCACAATGGGAAACCCCATGTGTTCCCTAAACACATATAATGTCTGTGTAAAGTCTATTAAAGATTATTTTCAAGGCGTTACAGTTCAAAACAAGTGGTTATTATGATGTCTTGCACTTCCAGCAATGAAAATTGTGCAATATTTGACAATGGGATTTATTTCATTACAGAACATACATAATATACACATTTCTGATTATTATATGACAATTCATTATCTTTAACTTAGAAAATATATCTAAGATGTGACATTGCAGCTATTTTCTCAGTCTACCAGAACTTCATCCTGTGTTTCTTCTACGACCTGAGACTTTGTAAGGGCAAACATATTTTGGTTAACCTTTGTTAAAGCTTATTAAAGCATAAGACTGTGCTGACAACCTCTGGATATAGTATACTTGTAGGCCAGTGTCTTGTTGCATTGGCTCAACTTGAGCTGTTTGAGTCTGGCAGGTCATACCGTACATTATGGATTTGGCAGACCACCACTTTCACACCAATGGACTGGAACAAAGTACATTTTTGTAGAAAAGCCTTCATCAACGTGTTTATAGCCACACAAGCTTGTCAGGATCTGCATGTCTTGCGGAAGTGCATGACTTTCCCTTCAGACTGAGGAAATCAAACATCCAGTTGCCAGAAGTGGCTGCACTCATTATTGTGAAAGCTATGGATTAAGCACCATTAGCACTGGCCTTTAGCCTCTGTGTGAGAGCAGCAGAGTGGCGCACCCTGCATGCCTCTCCTACTCTCTGCACACAATGAAATCTATTAGAATGCATATACACATAAGGAAAGCTGTGAACACAGCCTCATTACAGCCCCTGCCAGTAAAGTAGAATAACTCCAACAGGTTTAAAAGTTATAGTCAGAATCTCTCCAATGAACTACATTCTGAAGACATTATTATCATATCTTATATTTGCTCAGTTGTTGCTCACTTGTTGACTTTTAAAAAAAGGGGCACTTTCCCTGAGTGATTTTGGCCATGCCCGTTCACTAAAAATATACAGATATGTAAGTTCAAACTTTTTCATCACCTTAATTGCAATGCAAACATTGCAGCCTGTAGTCCTGGTCGATGTATCCTCCCTGCAGAAAATAGCATCTGACAAGGCGGAATTTACAAAGTGCTTACAAAGTGCTTAGTGCTTCACTGAGCATTACTGTAGGCGAATGTCTCACTCCAGCTGTGTCATACAAGGCCTAGCATTGTGTCTGCCCCACATGAGAGTGCAATAAAGACAAAGGATTATTGAAATCACATAAACAAATCACTAATCTAAACAGAACCATCAACACACTCTGGAAATCAAACAGTCAAATAATCTGTTGTTTATTTTGTTGTTCTGTTGTCTCCTGGCAGTTTCCAAAGCATGTCCACCTTGTGACAATGAACTGAAGTCGGAGACTGTAATGGAACACTTCTGTGCCAGTGACTTTGGTAAGTAACACAAAAGTATGCAGAGAACTCAGTCTAAACCAGTGATGTTAATGGGAAAAGTACTGAGCAGTGGAATTGTGTTGATAGCATTGGCGAGGAAAATGACAGCAGTTGCTTAGCTAATTTCTCCAAAGTGATGAAATAAGCCATGTGATCTGGCAGTGTTCATGTGGACTATACAACTTTCTTATGTGGGAAAAGTGACTGTTTTTACTTGTGTCGTAGTTTTAAAGGAAAAATAATGAATGGAAAGTGTAACATTGACCAAAGGGCTTGCACACACAAAAAATTGACCTCTGCAGTTAACCCAAGCATGAAGGGAAACACACATACATACATTCACACTAGTGAACACACACTATGGGACAGTTAGCACACTTGTTGGAGCACCTATACATGGTGCCTGGGGAGCAGTTAAGTGTTAGGTCCCTTGCTCAAGGACACATCCATCATGTCCTGTCAATTCAGAGGATAAAACTGGCAACCTTCAGGCCAGAAGGCTGGCTCCTTAACCACAAGTCTAGGGCTGCCCCCAATTTAGGATGCAGTGGTGCAGTGAAATATATACTGCATCAATGAATCAATTAATCTTTCAATAAATCAGTCAATCAACCTGCCAGTCAGCCAGCCAACCAAGCAAATCAGTCAGTCAGTCAATTCACCAAGTCAATCAGTCAGTCAGTCAGTCAAATAATCAACCAACCAAACAACGAACAAACCAATCAACCAACCAACCAAGTTAGTCAGTCAGTCAATTTACCAAGTCAGTCAGTCAGTCAGTCAGTCACTCAAATAATCAACCAACCAAACAACGAACAAACCAATCAACCAACCATCCAAGTTAATCAGTCAGTCAGTCAAATAATCAACCAACCAAACAAACAAACCAATCAACCAACCAACCTAGTCAGTCAGTCAGTCAGTCAGTCAAATAATCAACCAAACAAACAACGAACCAACCAAGTTAGTCAGTCAGTCAGTCAAATAATCAACCAAACAAACAACAAACCAACCAACCAATCATGTTAGTCAGTCAGTCAAACAGTCAATCAATAAATTCTCCAATGAATCAAACAAACAACTAAGTAAGTCAGTCAGTCAGTTATTCAATCCATTGGTCAGTCAATCAATCAAAAAATGTTCAGTAATGGTTATCTGAATTTTACTTCAAATACAAGTCTAGGGCTGCCCCCAATTTAGGATGCAGTGGTGCAGTGAAATATATACTGCATTAATGAATCAATCTTTCAATAAATCAGTCAATCAACCTGCCAGTCAGCCAGCCAACCAACCAAATCAGTCAGTCAGTCAATTCACCAAGTCAATCAGTCAGTCAGTCAGTCAAATAATCAACCAACCAAACAACAAACAAACCAATCAACCAACCAACCAAGTTAGTCAGTAAGTCAATTCACCAAGTCAGTCAGTCAGTCAGTCAAATAATCAACCAACCAAACAACAAACAAACCAATCAACCAATCAACCAAGTTAATCAGTCAGTCAGTCAGTCAAATAATCAACCAACCAAACAACGAACAAACCAATCAACCAACCAACCAAGTTAGTCAGTCAGTCAATTCACCAAGTCAGTCAGTCAGTCAGTCAGTCAAATAATCAACCAACCAAACAACAAACAAACCAATCAACCAACCAACCAAGTTAATCAGTCAGTCAGTCAAATAATCAACCAACCAAACAACAAACCAATCAACCAACCAACCAACCAAGTTAGTCAGTCAGTCAATTCACCAAGTCAGTCAGTCAGTCAGTCAAATAATCAACCAACCAAACAACAAACAAACCAATCAACCAACCAACCAAGTTAATCAGTCAGTCAGTCAAATAATCAACCAACCAAACAACAAACCAATCAACCAACCAACCAACCAAGTTAGTCAGTCAGTCAATTCACCAAGTCAGTCAGTCAGTCAGTCAAATAATCAACCAACCAAACAACAAACAAACCAATCAACCAACCAACCAAGTTAATCAGTCAGTCAGTCAAATAATCAACCAAACAAACAACGAACCAACCAACCAACCAACCAAGTTAGTCAGTCAGTCAGTCAGTCAAATAATCAACCAAATAAACAACGAACCAACCAACCAACCAAGTTAGTCAGTCAGTCAGTCAAATAATCAACCAAATAAACAACGAACCAACCAACCAATCATGTTAGTCAGTCAGTCAAACAGTCAATCAATAAATTCTCCAATGAATCAAACAAACAACTAAGTAAGTCAGTCAGTCAGTCATTCAATCCATTGGTCAGTCAATAAATAAAAAAATGCTCAGTGATGGTTATCTGAATTTTACTTCAAATAACTGTATCCTTAGCCTCTGGCATGCTTCACACTCACTTATCAGAGATGAGAATCTCTGAATCTGTATCTTCAGCACAGGTGAAAAAATCAAACCCAAAGCCATTCGAGTGCCTAAAGCTTAAAGACGTCTGAACATCCAGTCTTCATTTATTCTTAAACATTCTAAAATAAAGCAGCTTCTTTCATTTCTGACCATCTTAAAATAAAGCAGCTTTCTTCATTCCTCAGTTGTCTTTGGCTGTGAACTTGTTTCACTTGGATGTAGACACCCCTTTTGTATGCAGCCACTTTTAAGTATGACAAATTACCCTCACCAGCACGTTGAGTTGGAAGATTGACTGTTCTACACTTGCAAAAATTAGGAAAGGGGCAATCTTAATATAAAAATATTTGCCAATGCCCACAACCAAATATTTCAGACCCCCCAAATTGGTTATTGTAAAAACAAGTTTAATTAATAATATTAACTTACAATGTAGTCTTTCCTTCTGTATGCATTGTTAATTGTCTTTAGTAGAAAATTCCTTGGCTGTCCATACACAAAAACAGCATTATGTTTCATGGTAAATTGAATGTACTCACTTGAATGTAGCTGAAATGTTCATTACTGAAGTGTTGCTTCCAGGTACCACAAAGCAGTAACACTTGGTACATCAGTGCTTCTGTGCATACTAGACAGCCAGTACACTTATGATTTGATTTTAGGCTGTTTTCCATAGTTATGCACTGGGAATGTCATGAGAAAAAGAGATATTTTGTCTATATACTGTATATTCATTGGACACTCAACAACATTAATATCTTCACATGTGCCTAGCTTTGAGATGAATTGTGTGACTAAAGCATCAGGTACATTTTCTTTATCAATAAATCTATACTCATTTTAAGCAAGAGCATCTGGTTTTAATAACCCTGAAGAGTTAATGAGACTCACTATAAATGAAGATGATTGTTGCTATGTGCTATGCACTAAAGCGACAGAGCTATTTTAAAACATAAGAATTTATGTTAATCATAAACAATCAGTTGGACAAAGAAGAACGACTTCTTTGCAGGCTTGTGACCAAAATATCATTGGTATGATTCCCCCTGAAATGGCAGAAAAGGGATTATTAATGATCAGCACTTGTCCCTCCTTAAAACATCAATCCTTGAGCAAGACATCAAAACTCCAACTGCTCCCTGGGTGCTGCAGCTGGTGGCTGCACAATGCTTTGGATGTGTGTGTACATGTATGTATTTAATCATTTAGCATTAGTGTTGTTAGTACAGTTATGAAATGTGGTTTAACAACACATTCTGGGTTAATGTAGGAACATGCCACTGTCTAACATATGTTCTAACATATGTTCACTGTCTAACATCCAATTTAGTCAACACTGATTGACTAAATTGGATGAAAATAATTGAATTAACTAAAATAATGTGTTATGTGAGACTATGGCAAGGACTTCTTGTCTATTTAAACAATTAAGTATTGTAGTACTGATACAGTGCAGTACTACCAATCTATTTTCAAATAAGAGTTGGATTCTGCCTGCTATCATTGTTATTCTTTTTTTATTGTAAAACAGTCCAAAAACAAATTAAATTTTTTTTTAAAAATTAGGTTAAGGCTAGATTTCAGATATACATTTCCACAGTACTACTCCTGTCACTTGTGACTATGAATTATGAATTCTATGGCTTAAAAATGTTGTAAACGACAGAATATGTGACAGAATAATTGCTGTAAAATACAGTTACATATGAAAGGATAAGACAAATGTTATTTTCATTCTAACATTCGTCTGTGGCTTGGAACAGCCAGACTTTAGAGCTGAACTGAATCCAGAGATGATCACAGCAGTCAGTACTGTACAGAGGTATAGCTGTCAGATTGCCAAGAATGACTTCAGTATAAATATACATAGGTTCACATACTGCATTAGTCATTTGCTCACCCTCACAGGATTCTCATTTATTTTCTGAGTGCTTTAATGTCTTCTCCAAAATGAATTTCTTTTTAATAGTTTTATTGGCAGAGGACCATCAGAAAAATGGGAGCTCAGTCAAGATTCAGCTCTTGATGTTCTTTCTATCTTCATTTGTTTTTACAGACTAAAACAAGTCCAAAGTTATGTCTTCAAATAAGCACATTAACCATGAAATGCCAATTGACACGTAGAGATTTACAGAGCTAGGCCTACTGACAAAACTCAAAATAAAACGTTTCATAGACAGAAGTAACATAAGGAATGGCAAGTAACACTTTTCATAAATGGAAAAGAAATCAGCTTCTTCTCCTTGTGCTGCTAAAAAGTGAAACTATTTTAATGCAAACCAAGCTCTTGGGTGTTAGCAGTTACTATAGCCCCTCAAAGCCTCTTAAAAAGTGAGCTCTGTTTTAGCTCAAGGTGAAAAGCTCACCCTACCTGCATTCATCCGCCCATCAGACCTACCGCCCGCAATTTACACCAGCTCTTGTTTATAAAATGGGTTCAGCTTGTCATCACGATGTTGCCCAGGCAAGCTTACACTCACTAAACATTATAGCTTATGAGTAGCAAACTCAGATATGAAATCACAGTTACACTACATTAAGGATTTTAACCCATTCACAATACAACATATAGACTATATAATAACTGACCACCAAATCATTGTAGTGTCGTAATAGCAAAGCACATAACACATAACATGCAGATACAGTTTTATTCGTATTGTCATGTTTGTGTATCATTACACTCTGTATCTTGCTTTTTCAGTGTTCTTCATGATTTGAATGGCCCTTTACACTGTGCATTATGAAGAATGGATCTATAGAAATTGACATGGAATAAAATCTTCTTACTTACATTAAAAGCTGAGGATGTTTTTTTCTTCTGCTGTAAAGTTAAACATTTTGGAGATGGATGTTTTTCTTGGACATTGCCGATATATAACCAATGCCTTTACTAAACAGCCTTTAAAAGAACCAGTCTGCATGAGTGCAGAATCACTGGCATGGTCACTGCCCATTGTGCCATCCAGCTGGTCCTGCTCTGTTCACTCCACTGCCTGAGAACTTCTCAGCCCACATACTGTCTGCGTGGGAGCTTCAGCATGTGCTCTTTAATTGGCTTTTTTGCTAATCATGCTATTTTCTTTTCCGTTATTTGCATTCTCTCGGTCTGATGATTCTGGCCAAAACATAGCTGTTGAAATAATATTTATGCTGTTGCCAAAACTCTCAGAGAGAAAAGCTGGAAATGTATCAGTGCCTGGGTGAAACCACTTAAACTTACACTGACAGCAAGCATGCAGAGATGATGTATGTATATACATCTGCATTGCATATCGGCTACCAAGATTTGTTTATAAAAAAGAAAACAAGACTTGAACTGAAAATGATTTTAAGCAATCCAGAGCATACATACTGGAAGATAAACTTCTCTCAACAATTAAAGTTCATTTGGAGAATTCACAGTGTGGCATTTATCCCCAAATATATCCATAACATCTAGCAATTCAGTCATTCAGGACAACAACTTTTAGTCTTAACTGTTGGGAATGAGGCATACATTTTAGGTTGAAGAGATCAGAGATCACACACAGAGAGAGAGAGAGAGAGAGAGAGAGAGAGAGAGAGAGAGAGAGAGACAGACAGAGAGAGAGAGAGAGAGAGAGACAGAGAGAGAGAGAGCAAAGGCAAGGTCAGATTTTGTAATCTAACATACCTGATTGCATATAAAGTAAACAGTTAGAATCTTTGTTTAGTAAGGTACTTATAGTTCTGGCTCTATGATTCTGTAAGGCAGCAGTGAATGAGGTAGGGATGTGCTAGGGCCACTGAGAGGGTGTTTCACATCTGTCTTTGAAACTTTCCATTCGTCTCTCCGTCTCCTCCCGGGTGACTGCAATTAGTGCCGTCCACGGTTAAATGATGCTCCTCTTGGGAGGTGTAAACTATTCCGCTGAATGGGATAGCCCAGGCTCTTCCTGTACTCTTGTTGTGAAATGTTTTGCTGCTTGAGCTAGTACAAATGAATGGAAGAACCAGTGTGACACAGGGAGCCTCCAAAGGCACAGGACGAGTTCCCCATTTTTCCAATGTGTAAAATTGAGTGACAGCAAATCCACACACAAACCTTTTTTCCTTTGATATATGGTGTTCCTTGTGGCTTAGCGTGAGTAAGTTGTTTTTAAAAGATCTAATCCTTTTATCTCTCCTCCAGTACTCAAGATGAAGATCAAAGAAGTCAAGAAGGAGAAAGGAGACCGCAAGCTTATCGCAGCACAAAAGAAGAAGAAGGCTCTTAAGATGGGCATCCTGCGCAAAAAAGACTTGAAGAAGCTGACGTTGTACATTAAGAATGGAGCAAACTGCCCCTGTTCCCAGCTGGACAACCTTGGGAGCAACTTCCTCATCATGGGCCGCAAAGTTGACCAGCAGTTACTGCTCATGTCTATCCACAAGTGGGATAAGAAAAGCAAGGAACTCAAGTACGCCATCAAGTACATGAAGTCCCATCAGTGCCCAACTTACCATACTGTCTTCCAGTGACATCAAACTACGTTGCCTTCCTCAATCCCCTCCAATCCCTTTCTACACTCAGCACATACATTTTGTTCTCAAGATCTGTCTTTGGGAAACATGTTTTCTAATGGTCTGATACTTCAGCAATGTTTGTATTTCTTCATTACTGTCCACTGTGTATATATGCTCATGAATACTGTTTGACACAAGCAATACTTTCACATGTTTTAGAGAAACAAATTCAATTTTCTTAATTGGAGCAAATGAGAAAATGTCATTCCAAAAGAAACTGTTCTAGGTGGAATGCCTAAACATGGAGTAGCACAAACGTATCAGGAGTGATAATAAAAATGTCAAAGCCATGCTGAGCTGATTGTGCTAATGTCAGAGTGAGAGTAAACAGTCAGTAAGTAAATATTGGATTAAGTATTCACTTAAAAAAAGACAGTGCCAGCAAGCTTTCCTTGTTCTGTTTGATTCTGTAGATATGGGGGAAATGTTATACCATGTACTATGTAGATAAGATTATGGTTATGTAAAACCTTCTAGAATGCAGAGCCACCTGAGATGTGGTTCACATCGAGGAGGATGAAGGATAACTGATTGCAGTTGTCCCTGATTGTTGGTCAGTTGGACTATGAGCAGCACCTGGACTATTTCCCTGTTCTAAGAAAGCATCTCACACTAGCCAACCGGATGGTAGACTCTAGACTGACCTTAGTAATTTGGCTGGTGAGATGGCTGGTGTTTTTCTTCTATTTTTTTTTCTATAAAATGTCAAACATTATTTTTTACTGAAATTATTATCATTTGCTTCAGATATACTTCTATGGCAGGCATAGCATCTGGATTCACTGTTGCAAAAATAAATGATAAAATCATTATGCTAGAACTGTGATTAATTAGTGCTGAAAAAAGACTTTTCTTAATTTCATAAAGTCCTCATATCATCTCTTTACCTCATCGTGTTTGTTACATAAACATTACATACATCTGCCTATTCAGCTTATACTAGTGCATCTCCAAAAAAGTGAATATATGGTCATTAATTTTTACATTTCAAGCCTTTTTTCTTCTAAAGCTGATTCTGTTTGAATAATAATTTACACAAACTCAAAATGAAAAATAATACCTTCTAAAATTCTAATAATTTGTAATTCTAATTTTCATGAGCTTTGAGTCAAACTGATCAAATAAACAAAACAAGGCTTGAAATGTCATTTTATGTTTCATTACTATAAAATATGACAGTTCACCTTTTAGAATTCAGACTTTGTTGTTCTGGCACATAAATGGTGGAATGAATTTCCCCTGTGTGTTCAAACAGCAGAGTCGCTGGCAGTGTTCAAATGTTGGCCAAAGAACAACCTCTGAGGGCATCGGTGGTTTGGTCATTAGAACTCCAGTCTTGTGACCAGAAGGTAGCCAGTTCAATCCCCTGGCAGGACATAACTGAAGTGCCCTTGAACAAGGCACCTAATATTCAGCTGCTCAGGGTGCCCACTGCTTTGGGCATGTGTGCTCACTCCACCCTAGTGTGTGCAAGTGTGTTTATGGGTTAAATGCAGAGATCAATTTCCTCTGTGTGCAATGATTTGTACTTTCTTTGAAAGTCTTTATCTTGCACTTATTGAAGGCTTATCATTGTACACCTGTTTTACTTTATTTGACATCCAGGCAAAGTGTCCAGATATCTGTTGGGTATTTTTCCCCAGCACGACTAAAATAAAGTTTAAGAGCAGTCATATGGGTCCCCAAACTGGGCATGAAATCTGATGGGAAATTTTACCCCAGCATATCCCTACTGACTTTTTTATTTGACAGCACTCATATACATGTATACTTGATGTATATTCTGGATTCTAGCCTATACACACTAGTTAAGGAGTAAACTGTGAATCCCTTTTGTAAATCACTCTGGATAACACACAAATTAAAATTTTTCAAAATATTCCAATTTTTGAAGACAAAAATTAGTAGAGCACAAGTAGAGTCTACCCACTCATACTGAAGCAATACTTAGTGTTTCAGTGACTTTTTGAATGAGACACAAGACAGGACAGTCAAATTGACACTTATTTGTCATTAGACTTCATGTCTTTTTTAAAGGGATAAACAACTGGTTTAACAGAGGTTAAAAAAAACTGTCATGCTAAAATTAATTCTTGCTGATTTTGGAACTCAAAACCAGTCAAATGTCAGTGGACCTAAAATGCCAGAATCTAGAATACGGGTCCTTTAATTTTTTAAGCTAAATTTATCAAGTTGTCATTGAGGTCATTTTTTAAGTGGAGAATCATTGCCAAATAAATTGTATGAACTCATCATCAGATGAAAGATGGTAATAAAATTTAAGTGAGTAAGATAACATCTAACATGATTGAGATGAAGGCTCTTTTAAAATGGGTAATTAGACTCAGAGAGCTGAATCAGCACAATTAGAAAAGGCCTCAGTCCTTCAGTTTGCACTGCACCAGTTGTGCCAGAAAAGATATGAAAGCTGCAGTAGCAGGACTAATAACTCCAGTCTCAGAGACTAGACCTAATATTCTCGAAAGCAGCAGTGATTGAAGCTGTGTCTGTAGCTGCATCAGGGGTTTGTGAGTGTGAGGCTGCATCATCAGTGGCCTGCTGTCTGGGGGAGGTCTGCCCAGCACACAGCAGGACCCTGCGCCTCTCATTAGCCCGCTGGCCAGACTGACTCACACACACTCCCACGCTCACATTCAAACAGGCAGCCCATCAGCACACGCTCCCGCTCCCACACAGCTTACATCACACCTCACATTCACTGCTGCCTCTAATACTGCTGTCCCCAGCACTGTCACTGACACTAAGCCTGAGCCAACCATCCAGTAAAAAACACAACATCACATATCACTCCACATCATATCTGGTCATTCTTTAAAATAAAGGTTTCTCCTGGTTTAGCTTGGACATATGGTTCATAATTATGCCTTTAATGGACATTTACATTACATAGAGGTTCTGTAAACTTAAAATCTCACACATTGAATCTTTTGCACTCTTGAACAAACTTGACTCCGTAGTCCTTTCCTTTGTTTTCTTTGCAACTTTATTTGCCTTAGTTCTATGTTGGAGTTGTGTTTTACACGACAGTACTGACGTTTTTTTTTTCTCTCTCTCTCTCTAATCACACTGAACTCCTCCTTCTAAACATGTCATCAGCAAACTATGACCCCTGGGTAATAACAAAATAATATACTATCTAAAATATAAAAGAAATGAAAATACATTGAAAATTAAATATATTTCCTTAAGAAAACTTAGACATACCCCAGTTAACTAAATAAATAAAAAAAATGTATATTTAAAATCTGACTCTTAGTTCTTTTCAAGTTGCAACACCCTCCCCAACTAAAAAAAATGTGGGCAAACATTTTCTTTTTATCTCTGGACATTCATAACTGGCAACAGTTTAACAACAGAACATTTAGCAAATACACAGGGATGTGTCCACAAACATCACATATTACAGAATGATCGGATTATATTTTTCTCTTCTTTTCCTTTTTTTTTTTTTTTTTTTTTTTTTTAAATGTTTCTCATGGCAACAATACAAGACTAAGTTTTCATAGTCCATTAGTAGTGGTGGGTGAGTGATCCATAGAAGTATTGGCGGGCCCTCCATTCTTCGCAAAGGGACAAAGACAATTCCATATACACCCAAACATATGTGTCTACATATATCATCAAGCCACAAATTCCAAACTACCGTGAGTATACCTAACAGCTCTTCTACTACTGTCTATGTAAGACACTATAGTTTCTCGTTAAACTGCTGAGGTAGTAATCTCTCACAGATCTTCCAACTGTTCCCTCCTACATTCTGTACCCTGTTATCTACCACAACATAATAAAAGATAAACTTTGATTAGTAAAGGTTAAAGTTATACTAAGTTATTAAATCATCATTTCTTTCTATATCTATTAATGACAAAAAGGATACATCAATGATGATCTTGGAAGGGGGTCTTGACTAGCTCCTTATATTCTCCCAACCTTGACTTTCAGATCTTCAGCTGCTGGAAGACTGGCTGACCTAGTTGATCATAGGTATAGACATGTCGAGGATATCTGATTCTCTTTGGCCTATTTCTCCATGTGTCAGCTTCTTGCTCCTCATTTTCCAATTCCAAATCAGGAATTCTGAGTCCTTCATCTATATCATGACCCTCCTCCTCTTGTTCATCTTCAGGGTGTTCTTCCGGCTTGACTGTCCTCTCAGGCTCCACCATGGTTATTTCTCTCTCTGGACAGAACTCCTTGGCTTCCACGTTAAGAGGTGCATCAGCACATTGCATCCCAGTCCACAGCTGATACTCGTCTTCACTGGAACTGTCTGACTCTGTAAGGAAAGTATCATGTTTGACTTTGTGATTCATTCTTGCTGTCCGTCTGAGTTGGCTTTTGCTCCATTGACTATGTTTCAGATTGAGTTCCTGAATCTCAGGGTCTTGCACCAAGTAAGGGCATGGAAGAAGTAGATTTCGATGTAATACACGACTCCTCCCTGTTCCCTGCAACGGTTCAACCACATAGACGGGACTATCTGGCCTCTTTCTTCCCCTGACCACATGAATCACATCTTCCCAGTGGTTACGCAGTTTCCGGGTACCTCCTCTGGGTGTGAGGTTTCTTACTAAGACATGGTCACCTGGTTCAAGAGAAGAACTCCATATACGCTGGTTGTAATTATTTTGTCCCCTTCTTGCACTTTTTTTCATATTCTGCTTTGCAATGGCATATGCGTCTTGCATAACCTCTCCACTTTTCTGCATAATCAGTATGAGATTGTTTTTGTTGTTTTTCTGTACTTGGAAACACAAGATCAATGGGCAAGGTTGGTTCACGACCAAAAAGAAGGAAGTAGGGAGAAAATCCTGTTGCCTCATGCACAATTGAATTATAGGCATGGACTACCTTATTCAGGTGCTCTTTCCATCTGGACTTCTGTGACTCTTCTAGGGTACGCAACATACCCAGGAGAGTCTTATTGAAGCGCTTGGCAGGGTTAGCTTGAGGGTGGTACACGGAAGTGCGTGAATGGTGGATACCACAGTAGTCTTGCAGCTTGTGAAAGAGTACATTCTCAAACTCCTTTCCCTGGTCATGGTGTATTCTGGATGGGAAACCGAAACGCAAAATGAAGTCATCGAAGAGCTTCCTGGCTGCAGTTTTCCCCGACTTGTCTTTTGTTGCGTATGCTTGTGCATACTTCGTGAAGTGGTCTATGGCCACAAGGATATACTCCTCACCTCCCTTACATTTGTCCACATGCAAATAGTCAATGGAGATCATCTCGAATGGTGCAGAGGTTTCTATGCTCTGAATGGGTGTTCTGGTTACTCTGTTTGGTTTCTTCCTTTTTATGCAACGACACTCTTGAGTGACATAATGCTCCATGTTCTGCCTCATTTTAGGCCAGTAGAAGCGTTCTCTTGCCAGAGCCACCATTCGATCTGCCCCTAGATGTCCCATCTCCTCATGTAGAAGTTTGTAGACGATGGGCTTCAGTGACTCGGGAACAACTAACTGTTTTCGTGTCGTTGTCTCCCTCTTAAGAATCCCATCTTTATCTATGTGCAGACGAGGCCACTCTCTGAGAAACACTCTGACCGCTTCAGTCTCTGCCAACTTGTCTTTGTATTTAAAGTGATCAAAGGTCCTTTTTAAAACCAAGACTCTGCTTATTGCGAAGTCTGCATCATGAGCAGCTCTGATGTCTTCTAATGCGAAAGGCTGAATTGGTTGCAGGGAATGGTACTCTTCTGGCAGTGCATCTATATTGCAAGTCACTGCTGAAATCCAGTTAACTTCTCCTGTCTT
>BRDA01058966.1:0-15330 GCA_036984385.1 Crenuchus spilurus
ACTGTGTCAGTTCTGCCTCTTACTCTGGCTCAGTTAGAGGGGTTGTCTCATTTGGTTCGTGCACTGGACTGCCATCCTCTGGGTTAGTTATTCTCTCTTCTTCTGTCCTCAGCTCCACAATGGGCTCCTTGGACCCATCACCCCTACTCACACACACACACACACAAGCATGCACATCAAGAGGTAGGCATTACCAGCCTGGCAGACGCTGCTATAGAGACAATGCCATTAGGGATGCGCTTTGCTGGGAATAGGCTGATCCCACATCCTTTCTGTTGACAGAAGAGCCGTATGCACTGCGTATAGCCTAAGACCGGTTGCATTCACAGTTATCTACAAACCCCAGAGGCAGCACAGAAAGAGGCTTTACTTTTCTCTCAAGGCACAATAATCTCACTAATAAGGACTTTACTAGCAAAGCTTTGGGGATGGCTGTCAGTGAATGTTTGCCCTGCTTGTTCTATACACCTCACAGTCTCTTATTAAATTACCACTCCAATTTAATGAGAAAAAATCCTCCTCTGTCAGTTGGCACACACTTCATTCCTAGACAGAATACATACTTCACGTCACTTTAGTGCTGAGTGATATATCTTCTATATTGGTATAATGGTACTGGTGTAGAAAAACTGATTTGAAGTGGGAAATTTTTAATAATGCTGGTATCAGCAGATTAATTGAATCTTTTTCTTCTGTGCCCACAATATATATGTACAATTAATGCCTTCCCAAAGTCTAATAAATGTCTATATTTCACCAGTATTTCACACCTTTCCATGTAAAATGGGCAATCCTAATCATGAATAAAGCTTACATAAGCTTTCCTTAACCAATCAATAGGATGACACAGCTTTCCCCGCCCACAAAAAGAAGTCAGTAATTGAAGCAATGTGTGATAAACTTACAATGTTTTTACTTTGTATAATAAAGCTTAGTTCATGCTATCTCAGATACTGAATCACATTATGTATAAACTGATTATTATAATTAATCATTAAGACATTACTTAATCATTTAATAATGATTAACACAGTACTGTTAATAGATGTCTTATTGTAAAGTGTTTCTGACTTCTTGTATTTATGCATTCATCATCTCTCATGTTTGTTCTTTATCTTCAACTGCTTTTGAGTATAAAATGTGTTATATAATAACAACAACAACAACAACAATAATAATAATAATAATAATAATAATAATTAATAATTAATAATAATACATGCAAGGTCACATTCTATAAACTAACCCTTGGAAAACAACCCAGATAGATAGATAAAACAACCCTTATATAACATTCATATAAAATATTCTAGGGATGTCCCGATCACGGCATTTTTTAACTGATCGGTATCGGCTTTTCTGATCGGATTGTGACACTAGTGGGCGCTGTTTGGCTTCCAATCTCTGTCCACGTTTCACTATTGAATAGTCTGTTTTTGGAGCCCGCCAATGGGAATCAGGTTAAGCGTGACAAGCGGCAAAATCCTTCATTCTGATGTGAATACTGTAAGCTTCGGGGAATGTGGCGGCCAATCAGAGTACGGAGGCGGGCTTTAGCGCTGGCCGAGAGGCAGAATGAATGTTTGCGTATTACTACGTTGGCTTTTGGATTTTATCTCATTAATCGTGACTAATATGTCTGATATCTGATCATATGTGATGTGTATGGGAGGTTTGTGTGCAGTAACGTTAATAGCAGCAGGTAGGAAGCAAAGTTGTGTTCATTTAACATTTGTAAACAAGTATTTTAATGTAATTTATGGAAATATATCAGATATAAGCTTATTTTTTATAACTTAAGTATATTTTATCTTTAATATTAGACCAGAGATCCACAGTTATGATGTGTGAACTGTTTTGTATGTAAATCTTTACCGCTTATAGTAATTGTTCCATTCCACCTTAAATACTACAGCAGTTACTGTAGGCAGCTTGAGCCGCCTCACTGTTACTGCTGCGCTGTTTAAGGTAGAACGGAACAATTCCAAACTTAAGCGTCATTCATTCAGTCTGTTTGTATTTATCTGCTTAAACACACATTTTATTCACACTTAAGTGTTTTATACGCAGCTGATGAGCTCAGCTACATACAATAAACACTAAAATATGCATTAAATGTTTAAAACTCTTCATATCACAGATATACTATTATCTAGTACTATCTGTTATACTAGCATTATCTAGTTCTTATCTAGAAAATAGAAGTATCGGTTTGAGACTCGGTATCGGGAGACACTAAAAAATTACTGACTCGGATCGGATCGGGAACAGAAAAAACGTGATCGGGACATCCCTAAAATATTCAGTATGTTACTACTGTGAAACTATCATTATCATGTCATTTGAAACGTACTGTCGTGAAATGTATCAGTCTCCAAACACTAACTGCACTGAAACAGCCATTCTAGCACATCAATATCAAAAGCCTAATCCTTCAGACTTTCTCAGACTCTAATAAAATAATCAGGACAACCACTGACCTTTTAGACCAAATGCCCCTCATTAGAGAACATTAAATTCCCTCCAAGAATTCAGACATTTCACCTCCAGGCTGTCTGAATTTCATTGCTATTGCTGTGTAAAAGAACAGCCACCTTTTCACTGTGATAATTGCACATTTTAGAAAGGAATGACTAATAGAATGACACAACTTGGCATTAACTTTAACAAAAGCCTCCATTAATTTTCCATCACTCTCCATGGTAAACTAAATACTCTGTCAATCAAAACTCCGTTTCCAATGATCACCATGATCCTTCAGCCAGAGATATATATTTTGAAAAAGGAAAGCCAAACACACTGCTTTTCATCTTCTTTTTCAAAGTGTTTGTTCTAATTTCATGGGGAAAAATGATGAAGAGTAGAGTGTTATTCCTGCACTCATAGGCAGTACATAACCCAAAAACAAAACACAAAGCAAAACACTGAACATGTGGTTCACACGGTGATGTGACAGATTAGGGTTGGCCGATATGGCAATGTATTATTGTTATCATGGTAAACTGTGGTAAGATGTACTGTTGCAAACACATTGCAGGTGTCATCAGTATTCATAGTACACAGGCAAACTGAATGCTTCATAAAAACTGTTTAGAGCCTGTAAACAGCAACAATCCTATGGTCAACAGTCAAACTGTCAAATTAAAAACTGGATAAGAGGTGTGAGCCTACAGAGACAATAAACTTTATATGCACAGTCTCAAATCTGTTTAAATTCACTGATGTACATATAAAACATTTCTACCACTAAATTCATTAACATTTCTTATGGGTTTTCTATTTATACCTTGGATGCAGATCGGATTATTGCAGCTTATATCTTGGAGAGGAGAAATACCCTTTTCTGATTGGTTGGCAGTGGTGTATTAATTCTGTCTATGTCCATAAAGTAGATCTAGTTTAATCACCATTCTATATCAATGCTCTGGAAATGTTAAATGGTAACTACAACTACCGTACTAAATGTCCCCTGACAGTCTGTGATAGAGTAGCTACTACAACAAGTAAGAGATAATGGTGATAATGGCATCCAAGGTGACTTTGTCTTTGCCTCATTCCTTTATTTAGTATAACAGGATACCATGAAGGCTGTTATCTTGCTAATACCATGTTTGCCACACATTTAGACATTTTTGTGTATTTATATATGAGTGCAACTACAAAACTTCATAATTTCAATGTTCAACACAGTGTTCATAATGTTATTAAAAAAGGTCATTTTATATTTATTTATATTTATATTCATCTTTTTTTTGTTTTAATGTTGATACTGTTTGAATAGTAATTTACTCAAACTCAACAAATTATTCTAATAGATTAGTTTAGATTCAACTTTTGCCAATATGATTACAACATAATTTGCCCTCCACATTTAACCCATCCATGCAGTGAAACACACACTAGTGAACACATTAGGCTGTGAGAACATGTGCCTGAAGAAGTGGGCAGCCCCATCCAAAGCACCAGGGGAGCAGTTGGGGGTTAGGTGCTTGGTCATGGGCACTTCAGTCATGACCTGCTTGGGGATTGAACTGGCAACTTTCCGGTCACCAGACCAGATCCTTAACCAGCAGACTACAACTGCCCCCAAAAAATTATGCAGGTGAGATTCCCACATTTGGGGAATTTGCAAGGGTCAGTACAGACTCTTATCTTGGGCGAGCCACCTTGTTGATCATGGCATCACCCCTGCCAGGCATGTATACATTGAGATTCTGTATTTCTGATTTTCATGAGCTATAAGTCATACAGATCAACAATAAAACAAGACGTCAACGTCCAGTGAATCTAAAATATAACAGGTTACCTTTTTGAATTAAATTATGAACAACAATGAACCTTTTTCACAGTTTTCTAAATTTATTTTAAAAGTTTTGATGTGGCACTGTTAGCGCTGTTCCACCAACACGGAACCAGCACCGATCTGGTTCAAGAAGCTAATTTTGAACCGTTTGGCGCGTTTCCACCAACAAAAATAGCGCACCAGGAACGTTCATTCGCAGCGGGAAGCAAAAAATACTTGGCTTTTCAGTGCGAACCAAACGCGCCTGCGCACTGAGGCGACTCGTAGGGTATAGTGGTTCACTGAAGAAACTCCGTTTTTGTTATCGGTGTTCTCCGGAGTTTCAGGAGAAACTTGAGGGGAGTATTAGAAAGGAGAAACTCTACAGCGAGCTGGTGGAGGATTTAGCTCGGGCAGGTTTTGTTCGTTCAAGAGAGCGAGTGATAGATAAGCTAAAGAAGCTAAAAAAGGACTACAGAGACTCTAAAAAGGAGCTATCGCGCAGTGGAGCTGGACGAGGGAATGTACCGGCTCTAGATTTGACTTGTGAAGTGAAACAAACATTTGTACCAAGAGCACAAATGCTCACAAGTAGTCGATACGCTCCGCCATCTTTGTTTATAATTCCGCTTTGTTGATGACGTACACCGTGACGTATCCTCGGTTCAACTAGTGGAAATGTGGGCTGGTTCACTAAAAAGCACCAAGATTCTCATAAGCCCGAACGGCACCAGTTCAAGAACCAGAGTTATTTTGGTGGAAAAGTGCTGTGTGTGAAACCTCCCATCACAGTCCCGCCTCTGTCTTAGTCCTGCCCCTGTCATGTTCTGGGAGTGTCTGAATCTGTCTCATGATTCCACAGCCCTCTTCCACAATATTGTGTCTAATTATGTTTGGCTTAAATGTTCTCTTGTGTCCCACAGTCTGCATCGGTCATTGTAGTATCTTCACGGTCATGTATGTCAGCTTTGTATTGTTTTCTTGAATATTCACAGCCACACATTTTGTTCTAAAGCCAAGAGTTTTGTTTTTGTCTGACACATAAAGAAAACATGATGAGTAAAGTAAAAAGTGTTGTTGTAGCTACTCTAACACTGGTCCTCAATCAATCTATATTGACTGTGACTGAAATATTACTATTCAAAGTTTGTATAGCATTCATTTAGAACAAATGCACTGAAATAAATAAATAAATACTGAATTGACATGCCAGTCAATCAGATTTGATCTTCTCCAGAACTTTTTCTTTTGAGATTACTCACGTTTTCTTTGTGTACAGAAATACACAAAAATGTCTGTGTGTGGCAACCAGAGTATAAGTAGTATAACAGCATCCAATGTTCCCTGTTATATGAAATGAATGGACTTGATGGTCTCTGCCTCATTCATTAATTTCATGTGACACCTGGCAGAGGGGTATGGGCAAGCAGTATGGGTTGACACCTACACAAGAATGAGTTTTTTATGCCATTATCATATTTGTTTCCAACAAATGGCTTGATTTTTCCTCCTCTTCCTTTTATAACATTGAATAAAAATGAAAATCACTGTACTTACAGCATAGTTTTTCAGCTCTTCAACACTACTTTGATGGAGCTTGTTCATAAACCTCAGAAAAAAAACAAATATCATACATATTGTGTATCTTTAATATGTTGTCTAATACCACAATATTACATTTTTGCCATATCGTCCACCCCATGATCAATGACGTGTGTCAAACAGGTCAACCACACTATGCAACGCTGAGCACAAGACAGTCAACTAGAGTGTGGCCCCATTTAAGCCTGAGGGGAACTCACAGGTAGGCTGCCTTGCCCTCCTCTAGCTCTTTGCCTTTGCTGCTGGTGGCGGTCTTCTTGCTGCAGAGCTTTCTGGAGATGCACATGAGCAGGCCACACTGGCGCAGGAAGAAGCAACTGACGTCCACCAGCACCAGCAGGAGCAGTAGGCCGGCCAACCCCAGACCCACCACTGCGCCCAGACCAAGACCACTGAACAGGGAGTCTGCTGAGACAGAACATAGAAATCACGGTCATGAGTTGTTGCTTACAGTCTACTCTTATTTCCTCAAATTACCATCCCTTCTCTTTTTTCCAGATCTTTTCCTGGACATAGATTGTTTCTGGCAGCAATCCCACAAAATTGCTCACAAACAGCTTTAACAGATCATTTCAATAAAAATATTGTATTGTATTGTATTGTATTTATTTATTTACTTACTTACTTATGTATGTATTTGACCAAATATGTATTTGGTAAATTAATAAAACATGCATGTTGTTTGAAAGTACACATATCTAATAATGCTGTCATGCTTTTTCATTAATCTTCCTCTGTGGGTTTACATCAATATTACATTTACACTGGCCTTTTCCTACTGCGTAAATTTAATTGTAAAATGTACAAAAGATTTTCACTTTTGCAGATTTTAGATTTTCACCATCCTAATATTGATATTTTATGTTGCCATTTTAAAAAATAAAATGATTTTTTTCATAAAACCAGCATTTTTTTTTATATTATTATTATTGATTCAAAGCAACATACCTCAAAGTACTACCTCAAAATAATTATACAAAAACAATTTTAATCAATGTCATTGCATGCAATAGATGGTGTGATGGTGAGGAGGCAAGGACAACGGCCCTATCACTCACCTGAGCCTAAAGCTTTACCCCAAATCCAAACAGCTGTGACTTATGAGTGATAGAGCTCCAGCAGCATAAAGAGTGTGTTCTCACACACAGAGAAGTATGAGCTAGACAACACACCTACACTGATGTGGTGGAAGAGTACACGGGGTACACAGGTCTGAGAAAAAGGACTTTGAAGTAACTATTAGAGCCATCACATGAGCCTTTTGTTTATGTTTATGGTTTATTTGGTCTGTGCTTGCTGCTCATTAAAGCATGTTTGGATTGCTCAAACTGGTGTCTGTGTTGTCCCCGAGCTAAGCTAAGCACCTGTGTGTGTCACAAGGGCTAATTAAAAAGTTACAATTTTGTCAAAATATAGAAACAATTAAGAGTTTGCAATTATTTTCAAGTGATTTAAAGTCTGTAAGTATGTCCAGTCACACTTACATATCGCTGATAAACATCCCACTCAGACTATGAAGAATGTTTACAGTTGTTTTTTGCTGCTAATTTGCTAAGCATGTCACAGAGTAGCTTGATTTTGTGAATATGAGGCCATGTATTGTGCTGTTTTTTATTAGTGCATAGAATATCACAAAATATTATTTGTGTTCATAATTTAATTCAAAAAGGTCAAAAACGGTCATATTTTATATTCATTACACATAAAGTGACACATTTTAAGATTTTTTATAGATTTTTGTAAGCTATAAGCCATACTGCTCAAATTATGAAATTATGACAGTTTACCTATTTAATTACATTATGAACACAAGCCTTTTCATGATATTCTCATTTTTGGGGATGCAGTGGTATATGTGGTTATAAGAACAAGGGAAATCTTAGCCACAGTAGAGGTCTAGGTTAAATGGATGTTCATAGATTGGTAGCTCGGTATTTAACAATTAAGGTGAATTTATTTTGATTTATTACAAAAAAATCCAAGAATCAGCATCCCAGTTCAGGAAGCAGCTGAGCATATCATAAAACAAACAAAACTAAACCTGTAAGCCAAAATAACTGAAGATCTGAACTACTAATTGAACAGACTTTGCAAAAACACTATTGAAAAATACTAATATATACACAGTCATATCAGAAAATGACCCTGTTTTGGAATGAAGTCCAGGTTGTCACAGTTGCAGGGTTTACTGCAGGTATAAATAAGTGTAGAGTGCAAATCCATCACCATGGGCAAAGGATGTGATTTGACTGATGTCTAAAAGGGCATGATAATAGGGTACAAGGAATAGTAATAGGGTAGGAATAATAGAGATGAAGGATGGTAGCATCTCAGAAACCTGTGTAATGTCCTAGAGTCACCATAGTGAATGTGTACGGAGAATGGACCATTGATGCCAGAGGGAAAAAAACACTTTGGCAAGTTGTACACAGTGTACCAGTTAACCTTAACCATTTATACTGTTGCTGCTTATGTTCAGCAGGGGGATTATACTACAGCTAAAACTACTGAAGCCAGACACCATTCAGCACCTATCAATCAGATGTTAAGCCTAAAAACTTGATTACACACCAAAGAAAAATGCACACTCAATCAAAATAACTCCGAATAAAAAGCACTCAATTTAGATATTGTGAGAAAACAGAGTTGACTGCAATATCTCATTATCTTGAGTGTGATTTTGATCAACATTTTTTAATGCTTGTCCAACCTTGTAATAGTTGCTATGAAAAATGCACTGTTGGGCAGAGCACAGATGGGTCAATTTCAGTTTGGGTAATTCCAATTTACGCTAAAAGGGTTTGCATGCAATCTCAGTGGTTAATATGCCATCCCAAGATTACAGGCCATTTGGATTGGCTCAGTAATTTCCACAGCCAATGGGTCCAACATTTGCTGGTGTATTCAAATTTAATTTAAGACAGACGACAGGGGGCCTTTGGAAGCATGTTTGAAATGTATTTTATCTAATAAATAAAAGAGTGGAAATGCTGTTTGGTTTCTAATTTTTTTTTTTTTAATCACAGCACTGAAGGAAGCCCTTAAATGCTCTTTCGATAATTACCAAGTCTTGCCTCATGAATGGGAAACCATTTCCTGTTTTTACTGAAAGCTATAGTTTTCTCTGTCAAGCACACTCTCAAGCCTCCATCTAAAGTCCGCCGCCAGCTTTGAGAACAGCACTTTGTAGCTCCTCTTGAAGATGTTTTGATCTCTGTTATGAGGAAAGAAATCAAAGGGTCATTCACAACGTCTCTGCAACATGGAGAACCTGAGGCTGGCTGGAGGAAGCTCATTCACACCTTTTTTCATACTTTCATACTGAGCAAAATATTGACGCAAAGCCCAAACCTGAAGCGTAAACAAGATCTTATCTGAAAGTAGCTAAAACACACTTTCCAACGATCAAATACACAGAAGATGAAGAGAAATGAACTTGGCTTGAAAACAGTGAACTATGATATCGTTTGGTCAACAGCGTTGTATAAATCGACATTTTAAATTTCATAACATCTCCAAAGTGATGCTTATCTCTGAAGAGTAGTGAAAGGGAAGTAAGCATTAAACACAGCAAACAGCACCAAAGGACTCTTAAGTTAACTGAATGCATCCAAGATAGGGCATGAGGACAAATGGTTGACATCAGCGGCAGCAAAGTCAATAGTTCCAGTTCTTGAACAATCTGTTTGCAGCACACAAAATAAATTAGGTGATAATAGTTATCTCTTGTGTTGATGGCTAATTCATTCAAAACAATACATGCATTTGCTGTTTGAGTGTTATTTTTTCTTTTTTGCTTGAATTGACATCATCAGTTCATTAGCCCATTGTTCAATTAGGTTCATGGTTGGTGAGGCACTGACTCCTTTAGAGTCGGATTTACAAATATATTAACCCAAAAGGGGAGCTTATTCAATTGGCTACTGGTTATTTCATATCTCATCAGCGTTCTTCACACACACACACACACACACACACACGTAAGGTACGTATTAAAGGTACGTAAATATAAGAAACATTTTTACAATTACAGCAGCGAGAGAAAGCGCCATTTGCTCTGCATCCTCCGTGCTCTTCACTCTCACTCGCCTCTGCGTAAAAGCACAGCAGCAACAAGCACCTGTTGGCTCACGTACGCCCCCTTCAGTGCAGCAGAGTACTGCCCTGCCTATTAATTTTAATACTACAAATTTAATACGGCACCTAAAAAATAAACCTTTAACAGAATACAGTGAGTTCGTTCAGACAGCTCAGTTAAAGGCTGTACCTAAGCAATCTACACTATCAGAAATTTTTTAAAGAAAAGTTCTCTCGAGACAGCGCTATGGCCAAGAAGATCACAGAGAGGGTCACTGAATTCATTGCTTTGGATGACCAGCCGATCGCTGTGGTAGAGAATACAGGTTTTCAGCGTCTTTTAGAGCTTTTGGAAACACTTAACAATAGTTTGGAAGCTGGCAGTTTTTTTCCCCTAAAGCATTGCAGTTGTTAAATATAAACATTGTTTAATTTTATTAACTATAATGTAATGTGTGCACTGTGTGAAGAGTATTATCTAGTTCTTATCTAAAAAATAGAAGTATCGGTTTGAGACTCGGTATCGGGAGACACTAAAAAATTAATGACTCGAATTGGATCGGGAACAGAAAAAACGTGATCGGGACATCCCTAGTTATGACATTTTCTTTTATATATTTATAATTCAGCTAAGCATTTGTGCAAAGGTAAAGTCTAAATCATAAACAATTTCTATCTTCTAACAAGAAAACTAGGTCTTATGTCACTTTAAGACTTATTTATTGACTGTATTCTAATCAACGCTAAACTAATCTCTAGGACAGTAAACATAAAGGGGAATGTCATTTCAAATTATTTACAGGTCTAAAATCAGTCAGCTATAGTCAAAAATATACTAGGGTGAGTCAAAAATTATCTGCATCTCTTGCTCTAGAAATTGAATCAGTTTATTATTTTTTTACATAATTTCCCTCCTTTTCAATACACTTTGTCCATCTATAAACAAGCTTTCCTATTTTTTTGGCTGAGCTGCAAGCCAAGCTCTTAGTGATGAATCCATGTCTGATCATCAGTATTGATTCTTTATATATAGATATATCAATATCAATCTAATGTCAGCTATAATCTGTTGCTTATTTAAAATAATATCAAATTCTACTTTAATTACAGTACAATATGACCTAGCAACATTTTATGGTAGATGAAAGTATTGTTCATCTACACACTTTCTCCAAAATATTCTTCCAAACAAAATACTATTGTGAATAAATGAGTGCCTTTTGATCATGTGTTGTGCATGTCTGGAAAAAGTGACTAAAATGAGATTAACTAGTTCGGAATGTCAGTAAATTCCAGCTTGGAAAATGTTCCACTTCCTTCAGCATGGACTGTGATTGTCCAATATTGGTATATGAGTAACACTTTATAATAACTTTCATTAATAAGCCATTAACTACTGATTAATAACTGTGATCAAATCATTAGTTCATGACAATTTGAACATGAACAAATGTTTATAAAAGACACTTCATGTAGTTGCTAATGATTTAATTCATTTTTGCAAGTGTTAACAAATCATTATTAAATCATTATTAAATTATTAGTAAATCATTTGTTAATGAAATTCTCATGAACTATTGATTTGTTCACAGTTATTAATAATTAGTTAATGATCTATTAATGAAAATTATTATAAAGTGTTACCGGTATATGTTTCACTGCTTGGAGGAAAGATGTCTAAAATGCTGAATGACCAAATTAGAAAAAAACCTCCTGGCCATTTTGAAACTTTGATCACCCAAATTGAGCACTTTGTGAATCACACAATAGCCAACCTAACCGGCCCTAACCGCATTTAAAGTGGTTGTCCAAGTGAAGTACTAGCAGCTTTAAAAAAATGCCAAATGACCAATAATAACAGTACTGTCATGGACTGTATCTGCGGTACATTTTTTTTTACCACATCACTACACTGATTGCTGTAATCATCCACCAACTAAAATGCTGGTAAAAATAGATAAAGAACATTAAATAAACTGTACTTGGTTAACAATCTAGCACCTATGTACTTAAGAAAATAGAGAAAAAAATCAGACTAGTTTGTAGGAAATGCAGAAGGTGAACATCTGCTCTTCAACTGAGTAGAGCTTTGTTTGTGAACCCTTTAGAATGTTCTATTTTTCTGCATAAATATGGCCTAAGACATCATCATATTTTCACACAAATCCTAAAAGTAGATAAAGAGAAACCAGTTAAACAAATGAGACAAAAATATTATAGAGCAATTTCTGTTAAAGTTTTGAAAGCAAAGAAAGGAATAATAAATAATATATAGGTAATATATAATATAGGACAATTGAAAATCCATATAGTTGTTACTATAAATGTTGTCAGTAATATACCCTATTTGGCTGCAGACAGGTACATCCCTTTGCAATGTCATAGAATTAAAATAATTCTTATAGAAGTAGATACTTTCAAATTCCAAATAAATAATACAATTATACAAATTCTACAACACTTGAAACATCTATTGATAGATGATATATTTTATTAAATCAACTAAAAACAGTCTGCCACACCTCATGTAATGTAACCCTGTCTTGTGTATCCATGTGATTTTAGTAGAAATTAAGAGTGCAGTAGCCACAGACCTCCTTTCCCCTCTAAGCATGTGTCTTCATCAGGAGATCACAAGTTTGATCCCTGGTGAAATCATAGCCATCTGTGCCTGGGAGTCCAAGAAAGCATAATTGGCTTTTCTTTCTATAGTTAGGCAGGATGACCCTAACTCTCCCCTATCTTTTTCAACCGAGTAACAAAATTGGCAGTTAGCAGTCTCCTGCATGACAGATAATCTCACACAATCTGACAGATGTTCAAAAGGGCATAATAATAGAGTAAAGTAAAGCCGTGTTAATTTTGTTAATGATAATTATGACAAAAAATATTCGTTGACAACCATTTTTTCACAATAAAAATGAGACAAGAACTAAATAAAAACTAATATTTAAAAACAAAAACTATGTTATAACTAAGTATTAGAATTTTCATCAACGAATAAAAACGAAACAAAAATGTCACAGAAGGACAAAATAATGTATTTGTCCAGTAATCCGCTTTTTTTAAATAAACACACCACATCCTTACTTCTGACTTTCTCGAAGCACGTTAAGCTGCCTTGTCACACTGGTGAAGCTTAACCACACAAGGTGCCCACATCACTCCTGCAGCTTGGACGGAAAAAAAGATGCGATTTATGAAGTAATTTCACTTTTGCTGCAAGAGAAAACTAAAGTTTGTGGACTGAAAATAACGGAAAAATTTGACGAACCTCAAAAAGATCTCAGTTCTCACCACCACGAGCTTTACAAAAAAGTAAGGTAACGTAACCAATGTAGCTAGCTAGCTAGTTACTAGATGAGAACGCTGATGAATATGTATATTGTTTGATATGTTTCATGTTTCATTTTTTAACTTTCAGTGTCTAAACGGGAAATGTGCAATCCGTTATTACATACACATTATACTTATATAGCGCCTTTCTAGACACCCAAGGACGCTTTATAATCAACACACTCCATTTACACACACCGGTGAGAAGCGGAAGCACAGCGTACTCTCAACCGGAAGCGACCGTCCACCTGGAGGACTGCATCGAGCACTAGGGGGATCACCCAGGACAGAGTGCCAACCATATCTGGGCATACGTACACACATACATACATACATACATACATACACATTCACACACACCAGGGTAATTTTTAGAGTATCCAATTCACCTGATCTCCATGTTTTTGGAGTGTGGGAGGAAACCGGAGTCCCCGGAGGAAACCCACGCGGACACGGGGAGAACATGGAAACTCCACTCAGATGCGGACTCGAACCCAAGACCTCTAACGAACGTGCTAACCACTAAGTCACCGTGCCGCCCTAACGCCACATCTAACTGGAGACACACATGAGACACACATACAACCTTTGTTGCATCTAAAAATATCTCTAATTTAAAATAGTGTAAAAATACAACGAAAATTTTTTAAACATTTAATTGACTATAACTAGACTAAAACTAACAATAACTAAATTACTAAAATTGACTAAAACTAATATACATTTTAGTCAGAAGACTAAGACAAACTAAATCAAAATCACCTGTCAAAATTAACACAAGCAAAGATTGGTACCACTTCAAAAACCACTAGCATTGTGGGATTGTTCTAGAGCTGCTGTAGTGAAGGTGTACTGAGAATTAATTTCTTGTACATTGAGTGCTTCCTATTGGTGTAACAGTGTTGATCCATTGGCCACTGAGGGGAATGAAGACTCTGGCAAGTGGTTTAGAGCAATCAACACTCCAAAGTCGACCAGTCAACCTTTATAATGAACAAAAGAGCAATGAGGAAAGTGTCTGTGATCACCTTTAAGTGAACACTGTTATGTCCTGGCCTGTGAAGCAGATGCATAGTTAAGCAGATCATAATATTCTGATATGACTTTGCATATTTGTCTGTAAGAATTTAAACACTTTGTCAACTGAATATTAATTTAAACTGGCACACTTCAAACACCATGTCTTAACATTATAAATGTCTCTTTTTCAACATTAGTGTGCATTCAAACATGGTTTGCTTCAGTGTGTTGAGCGTGGAACAATGTCCATTACACCTCCAAGACTGATTTGCTCATTAATGTTTTATATGCCATCACTGTCATTATGAAAACCTTGTGATTTTCTATTTTTTTTCTTTTTGTTAATACCATTTGAAACTGGCAGCTGACAGTGAACATGATGAATACAGTAACATTGTTTTAAATGAAATTGTGTTAACACCAATCAGCCATAACTTTAAAACCACCAACTTGTTTCTATACTTATTGCTATATTTCATTAGCTCCACGTGTTGCTCCTCACTGTCATTGCTAGACTGAAAATAGTCCAACATCTTCAAGCTGATCTTCAAGCTGGACTAACAAGGTATGTGTAAATAATAGAGTACACAGTGAGTAGACAACTTTTAAAAACTTTCATTCATTCATACAACACATACTAACCTACCACCACCACATCATGGTCATTGCAATGCTGAGAATGGTTCATGACCCAAATAATAGTTGACCTGTGGTGGTCATGTGGGGTCCTAATCATTGAAGAACAGGTGAAAGGAGGCTAACAAAGTATACACAGAAACAGATTAACTACAGTCTGTAATTGTAGAACTACAAAGTGCAACTACAAACCCATTCCAAAAAAATTAGCATATCATGGATAAGTTTAATTTCCATAATTCCATTCAAAAAGTTAAACTTTCATAGATTATAGATTCAGGGCCCACAATTTAAATGATTTCAAGTACAAACTGAATTCCAAAACAGTTGGGACACTAAACAAATTGTGAATAAAAACTGAACACAATGATGTGGAG
>BRDA01058974.1:0-13475 GCA_036984385.1 Crenuchus spilurus
AAAAAAAAAAAAAAAAAAAAACACCTCCCCCCCGACCCAAAATTTTGGTGAAAAAGGATGATCACCAATTTTTTTTTTTACTTGGCCTAATGTTAAAAGGTCTGAAGGCTTGTTCAGTAGCCTTTGAGTGGAGCAGCTCTCTGCTCGTTCACCCTGTGATCCATAGGAGTTCAAATCCAAAACCTGGCAGTCCAAGAGGAGGAAATGATGTAATTGTGTGATGGAGTGTATCCCAGCTGGTGTGGACACTGGCTTAAAATATGTTGCATTTTAATTGATTAATTGATTTCAAGTGTCTCAGTGCTTTTGCATTAAAGTGTGGTTTCCCTAACTAAAGGTACTGAAGATGGTTCCCAGTGACAGGAAAGGTACTGACCCAGTTTTGTCTCAGAGTGTTGCCCAGTATTTCTAACCCAGACAGATGCTGTAGTGTAAACAGTTATAATAAATGTCAAAATAATTGCTTTGGCAGAGGTTTTTTGGTGTGATGATGGGGTGTTAAGTTAAGTAGACACTTCACAGATCTCTGTAATCTATACTGAGATTTTTTTGTTCTGTGCCCATCAGTTGTAAGTGTGACAGATGTCCTGCAGAAGCATTACTTCATGGACATATGTTCGGGAAACCTATCCCATCCCAGGCTTAGGCTCGCTCATCATTTCTCAGTGTCCCGTTCCTGGATGCCGATTTGGATCCTGTCCATGTTCCTCCGGGCTCGACTCGCTCACAGGGTACACACCGATTCGCTCTGGCTGTCATCCGCCCCGGCTGACGCTGCACTGAATCGTCCCTCATCATCCCACGCTCCTCTGGGTGTAATAAAAGCCCGGAACGTTCCGCTGGATGGCAGGGGGCCAGCGGAGAACCGGGTGTTGGGTGACACGAGCCGGACGGCTGGTTCCTTCGGGAACGGCCCATTTGTTTCCCACTGGGGAGCGCAGACGGAGAGAGAGGGAGAGAGGGAGGGAGAGAGAGAGAGAGTTGGTTGCTGAGGAAGGCTTTGTTCAAGGTCAGCTACTGAACACAGTAGATTTGATGATGCTGATGCAAGTTACACACATATTCTTAGTGCACACACACGAGTGGGTTCAGCTGAGCACACATACACACAGAGACGGAAGAATGTCTCTCTCTCTCTTTCACACACACACACATACAGACACAAAATTGCGAGTGTCTCCGGGGGTTTTGTGGAAGATGAACAGATCCATGTCTCGCTCTGATGGCATCATCACACAGCTGACAAAACAGATCAACTCCATTACCTTCTTCATTACCAGTCATTATCTCACTGCTCTCTGCTGGACAGAAAAGCTCTTCTCATCCTTTCTCTTTTCTTCTCTTCTCATGTCCTTTCTTCTACTCTCGTCTCCGTCCTATTCTCTGTTCATCTCCTTTCTTCTCTTATCTGCACGTCTCTGCTTTTCTACTCTTCTTTCCTCCTTTTTCTCATATCTCAATTCTTCTCCTCTCTTCTCATTTCTTCTCTTTTCTCTTTTCACTTTCTTATCTTCTCCTTTTCTCTCGTCTCTTTCTCCTATGCTTTTCTAATTCTATCATTCTCTTCTCAATTTCTCATCTCGTCTTCATTCTTCTCCTCACTTCTCATTTCTTCTTTGTTCCTCTTCTGCTTTCCACTTCTTCTCTTTTCCTCTCCTCTCTTCTGTTTGCTTCTTGTTTCTTCTCTTCTCTGCTGTGTTCTTCTCTTTTCCTACTCTTTGCTTCTTTTTCTCTTCTCGATCTTTGTTTTATTGCATTCTTCTTTTTGTGCTACTCTTCTCATCCATCCTCTTTTTTCTGTCCATCTTTTCTTCTGTATCCCTCATTTTTCTGTTCTGTCCTTTATTCTATTCTTTTCTCCTCTGCTCTTAACTCCTCTAGTTTCCTGTTTTCTACTCCTTTCATCTAATCTCACCTCCTCTCTACTCCACACCGTTATTTTTACTTTTTGCTCTTTTCCTGTGCCCCCTCTCTCTTTCTCCCCAATCACCTCTCCTCCTCTGTTCACACCACCCATGCTTCTCTCTTTCTCTCTCTCTCTCTCTCTCTCCAGGTGCACTGTCTCTCCTATTGTCTATTGTATGAGGTACCTTCATCCATTATATTTTTTTCTTCCCTTTGTTTTTTTTTCATCTCTCTTTTTGCCCATCACCTCTGGATCCTTCTTCTCTCCCATCTGTTTCTCCTGGCAGAGGTGAAACAACCTTCAAAATTTGACCTACATACAGTGCACTTAAAAAGGGCAGTCAATCAGAGGGAGAGAGAGAGAGAGAGAGAGTGTGTGTGTGTGTGTGTGTGTGTGTGTGTGTGTGTGCAGTATGGTCAGTGTAAAGCTGTCTTGTTGCTTTGTCTGTTCCCAGTACTCTCTTAATGAACACATCTTGTGTAATTAAGTGATTATTCTTCATCAGCTACCCTCTGTGGCCATGCTTTCTCCAGCAGAAAGCTAATACACACACACACATTATGTCCTCCATACTGCTGGACAGATGTGTCTGGTTAAGCTATGACTATCATACTCATATCTGCTGGCATTTTCATTATTTACTGTGTTCTTAGTGTCCTTCAGCTGCAGCTGTACTGTAACTGCCCGGTTCAGCCCGGCTCAGACTGAGGGCTTACTTGTCCACTCTAACTTGGTGCTTTTTTCAAATCATCATTTTACTTTTCTTTGTTTTAAAGTCTTCATATTTTACTGAGCGTCACGGTGGTTTAGTGGTTAGCACGTTCGCCTCTCAGCGCTGAGGTCTTGGGTTCGAGTCCACATCTGAGCGGAGTTTACATGTTCTCCCCGTGTCTGCGGGGGTTTCCTCCGGGGTCTCCGGTTTCCTCCCACAGTCCAAAAACATGGAGATCAGGTGGATTGGGTACTCTAAATTGCCTGTGCGTGTGTGTATGTGCACCCAGTGATGGATTGGTGCCCTGTCTTGGTCTTAGTTGAATAGTGTAATGTGCCCTGTGCCCAGTGAGGGGGTAGGGGACTAACTGTGACCCTGATAAGGATTAAGTGGGTGTGATATGGATGGATGGATGGAGTTTTTCCTTGCGACTGTCGCCTTTGGCTTGCTCGCATCAGGTTTTGGATTTTGTTTCAAATTGTCTGATGAAAATTATGTAAAGCTGCTTTGTGACAACATCCATTGTAAAAAGTACTATATAAATACATTTTGATTGATTGATTGATTGGTGGTGGCCGGGTTAGTATAGGCTGCTACAAGAGAATCAAACTCAGCAGAGCTGCTGATGTACTCATACCACCACACCACACACTAACAAGTCACCACCACATCAATGTCACTGTCATCCACCACTCATATAATATCAGCTCTGTTGTGGTCCTGATGACTGAAGAACAGGTGAAAGGAGGATAATAAAGTACACAGAGAAACAGATGGACTACAGTCTGTAACTGTAGAACTACGCAGTGCATATATTTGGTCAGTGGCGCAAACAGCATTTCTGTTATTTTGAGTTCTTGGCCTACTGATGATCAGGCTAAAGGAGAGGTGTGCCACTCTGGTGCCAGGAAGTTGGTGAATTCTTTATTTCTGTAATTTCATGGTTCCAGAATTGCATAAATGCATAAATGTCAATTGAAGCCTGTTTGATATGTTCCATTACTTGTTATCAAAACAGTTGAGCGGTTGGCAGTTAAGCAAGTTATCTGCTGGAAGTGTTGTGTTCTGTGTGGGTCCGGATGCCCCAGGACACTGTACTGTGTAAATGTCTCTGTTTTTCAGTTGATGTCCTGATTCTCTGAGGTCAGAAAAAGATCCCCCACTAAAAGAGTAGGACTGTTACTCCTGAATTCCTGATTATATTCCCACTCCTAATCATCTTCAAAAACTGGCTAGTCCCATATCTCCAGTACAGAAGTAAAGATTAGCTGATTAACCACATTTGGGATGATGGGAGGATGTGTGTAAATCCACTGTTGCACCAGTTGGAACATAACAGGAGCTGAAAACTGAGTCTAATGTGAAGTCTCTGTGTGTGTTTGTGTATCTCAGAAGGAAATTTCTTTTTATTTTCAGTTTTTTCTCTCCTCTCACTGCTGCTTGGCTTTGATTAGATAGCCGCCACATTGTCATGCAAAGTGAGGGAAACTAGAGAATACAGTGAGTTTCCTCTGTGGCTCGTCTGAAAGGGACTGGCTGTAATCCCAAATGGCACAGAGCGGAAAGCTTTTTCTCTTTTCGCTTTTTTTCCACTCCACCACTGTTCTTTCCCTTCCTGGTGTCAGTTTTCCGCGCCGCTGTCTTACAAAAGCTTGGCGTCAACAGAGATCGATGAACTCCATTCATGTGTGCCTCTCTCTCTGCTAGAGACGCCGTGTTTGTTTTTAATTACACTCCTCTCATCTATTGTTTAGGAGAAGAAGGGTGTGGTTGGCCTTGATTTGTTTTCTTTTTGGTTTTGTTTTGTGTGCCATTGATGTTGTTTTGCTTTCCTTTGATGCTGCTTTGACTGTCTGTGTAGTGAAGTCTCTGAGAAGGTGGAGGTTTGTAGTTTAAACTGCTCAGTTCCACACTTTCTAACTGTGATCCAGTTGTGAGACGTGCAAACCTTTTGGTGAAATCTGTCTTATTTTAAAGTGAAAGTAAAGTTTTTGTGTGTACCCCAAGACTAACATTCATCAACATACAGTGAGGAAAATAAGTATTTGAACACCTGTGAAAATCAGTGTTAATATTTGGTACAGTAGCCTTACTATATATATATATATATATATATATATATATATATATATATATATATATATATATATATATACACTATAATATACTGTATAACCGACCACTCAGGTTCAGTACTGTTGAATGGCACCCTCTTATAACATACATTGTGGTAAGATGAAATTAGTGCTGTGCAGCCTGAAGAAAAAGATTTCTGAGGCCAAAAATCTAAAAGCTCCTAAATTTTTAGCATTCAGTCATGTGATAAAGAACTGTAAGTGTCATTACAGCATTATACTGTATTATATTTGAAGGGTAATTTTTAGGGGTGTAAAAAATAACTGATTTGAACACCGATTTTGACTTAAACGATGTGAATACATCGGTACATGGACCCCTGAATCGGTCTATTTGTAGCATAAACCGGCCGATGGCCCGATTAAATAGCTGTCAATCGGTTTGGTGTTGCTGATGTGCGCTCCTGCTGCTCGATCTACTTCTCACTATCTCCCTCTGACTAACTCTCGCAATATTTGTCATGTCTCATCACCAGAGTTGCCAGGTTCGCGGTTTTCACGCCAATTTGGGCTACTTTTTAAAATTACCACAGCCGCCAAAAATAAAGAAAAGTTGGTGTTGTCTTGGATGTTACTTCAACACGGCGGGCAAATGTATACAAAGTCAACATTAAGGAAGTATGAATACAACAGTAACAACAAAGAGAGCATAACGATATAAGGAAAGAGAGCCAGAGAGAGAGAGAGAATATGGGGAAATACAGGAGGCGGGATTGCAAGGACTGAGAAAAAGAAAAAGGTTTGATGGACTGATAATAAATTCCCTAGGAATAAAATACTAAGTCGTACACTCAGTTGTTTTGCCATTTGCTTCAAACGGGTGACAGACATATTTTGTGCCAGTTTAAGCTTCTGAAGGGCGGGCTTAAGACTGACTTTGGGCTGGATATTTTTGCTGGACCTGGCAACCCTGCGTCACAGTCAAGTTCGGTTTTTACATGAAGAACAGAAAACTAGACAAAATCATTGCTGTTTGAAAAGAATGCAAAGTCGCATTCAAGTACACCGGTATTACAACAAACATCACCACTCATTTGGTGAGACGACATGGTGAAAGTGGTGATGAGGACGCTAGCACCGCTAGCATAAAAGACACGGCAGGTCAAAAACACAGAAAAACAGGACTTCTTCCAGCCAAAACTTGACCACAACTCAGCTAGAGCCAAAGTAATAACGGCTTCAGTAACCTGGTTCATTGTCAATGACTTAAGACTATACTGTGTGGTGGAGAATGAGGGCTTTGGGGACTTGTTTAAAACATTGGAGCCCCGGTACCACATCCCAACATGACAGTATTTTACTGTTTCTGACTTCACATGTCAAATACAACTTTACTAGTTCTCTAGTATTTCATTAATCTGTCTGAAATCAAGCAAAACACATTTTTAGTATTAACTTATGTTGAGTCAATGTAAAATAATCTATTTTAAACAAGTAACTCGTATTATTTCCTACCTTATTATACTGAACCAAATCGTATCGAAATCGTACTGCATCGAATCTAACCGAATCGAATCTGTCCAATTTAAAATAAATCGTTTCTGAATCGTATCGTACCACATGAATCGAGATACATATCGGATCATCATTTATTGGACAAATACACACCCCTAATAATTTTACAAACCAAAATCTACATTTTATATTTATGTCATGCTGTATAAAATAAAGATTTTGGCGTGCAGATTCAGACAAAATGCTAAAAAAATATACAGTGGGCTATTAAAAGGTAAATTTTAAGGTTAAAGCATTTTACTTGTTTCAATAAATAAGATCTAATTGAAGATGATGGACATTTTACATTTTTACTGCTAAATTTCTGTTAAATTAAAAATATATATATTACGTAATATTTTTAAAACTGTCTCATAATGAGACATATTATGAGACATGAGACAATATACTTAACCGGATATGACTTTTGCAGTGTAAGCGTTACTACACAGTTGAAAACAGACCTGACTGGCCATGAGCTGAGATTCAAGTCCAGAGCTGTGTCTATCTCGTGCGTCCTTAGAGTTAGCAGACAGTGACCAAGCATAAAAGCAGGGCATATGGGTGTGGCAGACCAGGTCAGTGTGTGTATGTGTGTGTGAGTGAGCATGTGGGTGTGGGCATCATGGGGCCGACTCCTATGAGCCATAGCTTTGAATGCTGACAGCCGCTGCTCTGTATGGGTCGTTCACGGCTGGCTGCTCATGCTAGCCGTAACGCACAAATGCTGACCGCTCGAGAGCGGGCGTGTGGGTGTGTTTGTGTTCATATGGGAATGGTCCGGCATAGTTGCCTGCTCTTTGCTCCTGCCTCGGTGTATTGCGTGTTCGGGTGCATTCAAGCTCACCGATTTCCATCACACAAAGTGTTTTATGAAGGATCAGCACTGTTGGTCATGCAACTCTGTTACCGGCGCACTGTGATAAAACCCAAACGCTTTCTACACTGACCTCAGCTGGGACTCAATGGGCAGAAGCATGGCGGCTTTCAAATTAAACTCTCCCTCCCTCCCTCCCACTCAGCAAGAAGGACAAGAATAGTCAATATCCCTACCTGAGTGTCTGGCCAGTGTAGCGTAGATGTAGGTGGCACCATTTAGGGGATCATTTGTTATGTTTTGGCTGTTGCAGTGAGAAAGTGACCTAATATTTAAATATACAACAATAAATGACCTGCTTCCACAACTGTTCATTCAATGTGCATGTACTCACTAGTTTTATGGATGGATCTAAGACTAGCTAACTAGTTAGATGGTTGCAGGTATGGATCTAAGGTTGATGGTCACTAGCTAGTGGGATGTAGGATGAATCTAAAACCAGTACTTTCCTCTAACATTACACTATATGTCCCCTTTTCTAATGAATGCATTCAGCTACTTTAACTTGCACAGATGTACAAATGCACACACACAGCTTGTCTAGTCCCTGTAGAGAAGTACTGCTAATAGAATAGGATTCTCTGGGGTAGATAAACATGAACCTATTGAGGGGATAGAGGGGTATAAAGCCCAAAACATTGTGCTGAGTTCTCTCCAACGATGGAGCTCCATGCAATACTTTGGGTATGAATTAGGGATGAGGTGGGATGGTAATCATCCTACGTACATACTGACCTCACTAATGCTCTTGACACTGAATGCAATCAAATGCTCACAGTGATGCTCCATAGTCTACAGAAAACCTTCAATCGACAGTAAAGCCAGTTACTTTAACAAAAGTACAATAAACTCTTTTTGATTTTGGAAGAAACAATGAATGAGCAGGTGACCCAATACTTTGGTCCATACAGTGTAGCTCTAGTTCTAAACTAAGTAAAGACAATTTGCCCTCCTTGGTGGATTGTTCCTTTTGGGCTGTAACTGAGGTAAGCGTGAATTATTATTATTATTATTATTATTATTATTATTATTATTATTATTATTATTATTATTATTGCCTAACCATTTCCTTATTCCCGTTAATGCCAGTATGACCAAATTACTTCACTTAAAAAGTCACATTAGGCATCAAACTCTACTTGCTATTGATGTTGATAGACCAAGTAAAATATTTTAGTTTTCAACTTAAAAATCTAAAAGTCATATTTAGAAATTTTTAATGATCATTATATATTTTTTTAAAATATTATAATTAATATTTAAAAATATTCATAATGGTAATGAGGTAGAAGGGGCGATATGAACACTAGGAAGCCGCACAATGCAGCAGAACCTGCCAATACTGTCATCAAATGGACAAAAAAGGAACCTCACACTTGATTTTTGATGTAAATAGTTGTCTAGAGGAAGTCTTCTTTGGACTGTAGAGACAATTACATAAATAAAAGCAGGATGAACTCTTATTAATACCCTTGATTTCAGAAGAAACATTAAGTGAGCAATACTTTTGTCCATATTGAGAATGGATCTAAGACCAAAGCCTTTCTCTGACATTAACTAACACATGTTCTTCATAGACTACATTTGTGATTTAGTGAACCTATGCTTAAGTGTTTTTTTCTTACTCTGTCCTTGCCTGACCTTTGCTTGTAGCTTTATTTTCCATTTTGTGGCACTTTTCTTGTCATCTCATCTGCAACTTTGCTGTTATTGGTTAGATTGTGAGAGAAGGAGGCAGCAAACTTTAAAGCCAAGGCTATAACTAGAGCAGAACGTGTCCAGCCATGACACGTATGAAAGTGATTTCTCCCTCTCTCTGTCTCTCTCCTGCTCTTCTCTATCTCATAACGTGGCCTGCGTTTGTGTAGCGGAAGATTAAGTAGCTCTGAAGGTCCCGTGTTTACAAATACGCAGGCGAGAAGCAGGCCAAAGCTGTCCGAATGGCTGCGGAATACAAATAGCTTTTATATCAGCCCCTGAGGCCCAGCCCCAGAGAAAATGTGTTTGCCATCCTTCCGCTTATGCCAATGAAATATGAAGCTTCACTTTCTGACTCTCCCAGTCACCTCTTACCTAAACCCCAAATCACCCAGGAATCTGCTGGAGTAGCCACACAAACTTACAAACACTCTCTCCCCGTACCTCTGCCCTCCCTCCACACCTTCATTCGGCCTACTTTCCTCCTCTCTTTCAGGTTCTGTTTCCTTGCTGGTGCTCCTGTCCAATCCCTCCTCCTCCTCCCAGGTGGAGCTGAGGGAATATTAGCCAGCAGACAGATCATTTAGGGGTCAGACCTGTGAATGTTTTAATTGTGATTTATGGGCTCGCGGCCGCCGAGTTTGGGACTAGCTTTTCCTAATTGATCATTCGAAGCTCTGTGGAGCGAGAAAGGGAGCTGGCACCACTCCTGCACTTTCCCAAAGTATAGTGCTGAGACAATTGGAGCTCTAGTGAGCTGCTCTGTTGACTCCTGAGTCCACAAAAAAGGGAAGACAGGGCAGTTTAGCACTAGAACCTCACCAGTCCGCTTGGGTTTGGTAAGACAACAACCTACTCCCATAGGAAGTGATCCTGGGCACCTAGGCACCTAAACAATACTTTTTATTATAATATACTGTATGTTTTATGTTAGGATAATGAAAGTTTTTTAACAATTATCCTCAATTTTGTTTTTTTAGCAGGGACTTTCCTGCTAAATTCCTACTTTTGTACAAGATGGTGGCGACGTGCCACTAAACTCCCTAAAGCATAGAAGTGTAGAAGTCTAGTTATACCTTTCAAAAATCAGCTGGATCTCATGTCTTTAACTGTTCATCATAGTTTCCTTTCATTGCCTCCTTTCTTCTCTTCTTGGCTTCTCACTCTGACGATACAAAGTAAAAATGAGGACCGAGGAATTCAGGCTAAACAAATGAACGTATTGGTTTGTCTTTGTTCACTTCATCACTTTCATTGCTTGTTGATGATGTGATGCACAGCTGTATCATCTTTTTCTAGTTAGATTAGCATGAAATACAGAACAAATGACATTTAAGCCCTTACATTTGTGAAGAGATGTTATTACAGCAGGCCAGAAACTGAGCTTTCAGTTTAATTTGTTTGGCACTTATTCAAACATTCGTGATAAACTAGTGGGGCAGTTAGCAGTGGTAGCTAGCTGTTACTATTATTCAGTAAAAATGCTTTTATTGTGTACATTGTTATTTTATGTCTATGCTAGATCTGTTCAGGATTTCATGTCATGTCACACACCGTCATCGCTTCACGATGGTAGGCTGCACAGACGAGTCACTTCTCTCCAATGCCATCTCTCTCTGGTTGCTTGTAGCAGGCTATCACCTGATAATCCAGTCCATGTCTTGATGTTATCCATCCAGGTTATTCTTGGTCTTCCACGTCTTCGGAATCCCTCCACAAGTCCATTTCAGGATTTAATCTGCAATAATTATTCACTTTAAATGACAAAATATACTGTGATAAAATTTTGACCATTGGTGGATCTCATTTCTTTAATTGTCCATGTATCCTGACCTTACCTTCTATCCCCCTGCCTCAGCTCCTCATGTCTTAGGTGGAAAGATAGAAGAGTCCGTGCTAAACAGATTTATAAATTGAGATGTCCTTGTTCACTCCATCATCACTTGTGATGCACCAATGGGCCAAGTATTAGATCACTATCAAATGCAGAATTAAAGAAAGTTGAGATGTGCCATCGTTCCATCCACTCATCCATCTTTCATCCATCCATCCATCTTTACAACCACTTAATCCACTTCAGGGTCAGCAGTGAGTTCCCCTAGCCCTTCATTCTGCACTGGGCAGGGCATTATGCTATTTTAGCCAAACCCAGGACAGAGTATCAATCCATCACTGGGCACACACACACACACACACACATTCACACTCGGACAATTTAGAGTAACCAATTCACCTGACCTCCATGTTTTTCGGAATGTGAGAAGAAACTAGAGACCCTGAAGAAAACCACACAGATATGAGGAGAACATGGAATGTCCAAACAGATGGGGACCCCCATAGTTCTGAGAAAGAAGTGAATAAAATTTTTATTCTTTTTTCTGCTCTTCTGTTAATGCTTTTATCTCTCAATTTTACAAAAAAATGGCACAAAAGCACTGTTAACTGCTCCTCTCTCCTCGCTTCCTCCAACATATTCAGAGTTCTGTATCTTTAACCCTCTGGAGTCTGAGGGTATTTCAGACACTCTGTTGTAGTCCGACATGGCTTCACTTTTTTACGAATTACACCCATCTAAAATTATTTTTTCCAAAGTGTTACACAGGCTTTTGTTCAGCACAAGCTCAGTGACAACAGTGTCAAAACATAACATAGTGACATACATCTATATTCTGATTAAATCTGCTCTAAACTTAGACTTTCCAAAAACCTGTTTTCAGATGTACTGATATGTTGTGAACAAACACTCTAAACATTTCTAGCCAAGACTTTTGAGCTCAGAACTGAATAAACAGAGGTGCTGGATACACACTGGTCAGAAATTGCATGTGGTTTTATTTCTAAAGGAAACACTGAAGGCAAGGGCGTCATAGTGGGGTGAAAAGTGAAAAAGAAAAGTGAAAAGTCTGGAATTGTATTTTCCTTTAAAAATTAACGAAATCTCTAATCTATAATAATGGGGGCTGGGCACCGCTTGTGCAGAATTTGCTGTTACACCCCTTTGTTGAGGTTCACATTCCACACACTCCACAGCCAGTCATCTACCAACGGAATGTTTTGAATTACCATGTCATTACCATATGAATGACAGATTGCGTCATTTGGTTGGAAAAAATGCGCAGCCATTTGACTCGCTCTTACAAACATGTCTCTGCTTATTTAAGCTCCTCTCACAAATTCTAAAAATATATTTCGATTCAAGCTATATATATATAAAAGTAGAACCTTTAGATTTCCGGTACATGTTTCATTTTGTTTCTAGGACAAAATCTCAGAGAATTCTAAAAGCCTTTTTGTGGAATTTCAGTTTTTATGACCCCCCGGCGGGAACACAGACTCCAGAGGGTTAAAGATGGTGGAGTGTGGATTCTTTCCGGGTCAAACACTGGAAGAGTTATGACAGAGGAATCCCAGTTACAGGAATGAGATCCACCTAATTTCACCAGTTCTTCTAGGAAGTGACAGAAGGCCAAAGCTCACCTACGGCTGCAGAATATGAACAGCATTTATACATAAAGCAGGATGAAGCAAATCTGTGACCTGCCTCATCTCCAACATTAAGAAGACATGCTGTTTCTTCAGCTCCCGCGCTACTTCCTGTGGTAATGGCCTAGTGTCACCCATCGGTAATCTCACCTACATATTCTCATGCAGGAATGCCTACATTATTCATGCTGCGGGGTTGTACGAGGTTAACCCATGGATGGCCATAGCTGAGTGTTTTGGATTGTAAATGAAGGACATTGATTTAGAAGGACTTGAAGCAGTGCATTTGCAGGTTCCCAGAGGTTTTCATGAACAGGAGCCATCTTCAGTCCCCAGTGCTTCGTCCATTAGCTGGAACCTGCAGATGACCCTACCATGTCCCTCGAGAAAAGTCCTACAGGGGCGAATCAAACTGTCCCGGGAGAGTTAGCATGGTTGAATGGCTAATGATCCTGTAAAACCATGAGGCCTTCATGCGTGCCCTATGTCGAGAGAGGAAGAGGAGAATATCTGTCCTGCTTCATCAGCATTCTCCTCTAAAACCCCCTCAGGTGTCAACGGAGCGACAGCACACTCAGCAGGCCTCATATTTGCCACTATCCCTTAAAGGGGCCATACACTATATTCTTCTTGACTTAAAGTTTTTGTTCCTTGGCATCGTCTTGTTTGTTGTAATGTATTCATATGTGATGACTTTCCAGACAGACGCTTTGTCTTTAAGATTGATATATGCAAATGGCATCTGTTCTGATGTGTTGACACTAAAATCAGCATCAGAAATAAGCCTCAGCCATTCATTTTGATTGTGTCGAAGCTTTGGAATGATTTGCTTCCTGAAAGTCAGCAGTAGCAGGTTGTTCAATCATTGTCCCACATCTTCCAATTCAATGACTGTGTGTACAGGATCAACATGAGTGTAGGATGAATGTACTAGTGTTCATAGTTGTGATGAAATGTTAATAGGCTGCTATTGCAGTTTACTTTCTTTATATTATAATACTGTATATATATATATATATATACCTGCTGCATGAACATGTTTTGAAACAATAATTAGATACATCAGAGTCTTTCAATACAAAAAAAAGCAAAAGAAAAAATTGCCTTGCCGTGATATGGACCCTTTAAGACTGTTAATGGCTCTTTGTGGCCCTCCAGGCTGACCGCTAT
>BRDA01058978.1:0-10636 GCA_036984385.1 Crenuchus spilurus
ATATTGACATTTGCCATCTCCACATCATTGCATTCAGTTTTTATTCACAATTTGTTTAGTGTCCCAACTTTTTTGGAATCCGGTTTGTATTCTCACTATGCCTTACATATTTTAAGCATTACTACATAAACAGTATGTATTAATAACATGATGGACAGATGATACAGAGATAAGAACAGACATTAGAAGTTAGAATATAAGAGAAGATGAATAAAGATAAACCTATTAACATATTTACATAAAATTAAGACAGATTTTTTTGCAATTATTACATTAAATGCTCAAGAAACTTACTATACAATCAGTATCAATAAGTATGAATATACACAGTAAATCTGCCAGTGTTAAATCAACACTATTAGAGTTAAATTAAAACTGAGAGTGTTACATTTTGACACCCTCAGTGTTAATTTAACTCTAATAGTGTTGATTTAACACTGGCAGATTTACTGTGTGGCATTTAGTGTAAGTAGTACTTACACGTGTGAAGTAGTTTAAAACATATGTGAGCAATATTTACATGTATGAGGTAGTTTACAACATGAGGGAGTTTAGTTGACAATGAATGAGGAGCCTCATTGTAGAGCCTTACTGCAGTGCAGATCTCACAAGCCACATTTGTCACAGGCATAACAGTCTGTCACTTAATGTGCTTTGTTGTTTTTCACTGTTATGTACAGGTTGTGTAAGTATTGTCCAAGATGTTTAATAGCTTATTTAGAGTCCTTTGTTCTGGTACAACCTCCAGAGAGTCCAGGTTGACTCCTAAAGGAAAGCCAGCCTTTCTGATGAGTCTGTTCAGGTTGTTCAGGGAGTTAAACATTGGGGGAACACATAGGGCCCAGCCCATTTCCATTCAACCATCTCTAGATAGGCACCACCTTCATTAGTGTTTCACTGAATTAACTCTGGAGTCGGCGCTCCCACCAGCGGAATATTAACAAAATTCCGCAAAAACACTTATATAACTGCGAGATTTCATCATAGAAACAAAATGAGACATACTACTTTTAACACACACACACACACACACACACACACACGCACACACACACACAGACACACACACACACACACACACAACTTGAATAGAAATATATTTTTAGATATTTGTGAGGGGAGCTTAAATAAGCAGAGACACATTTTTCAGAGTTAGTCAGACAGCTGCACAATTCTTCCCAATGACACGATCTGTCATTCCTATGATAATGATGGTAATTCCGGAGATTCCATTGGTGGATTACCGGCTGTGGAATGTGTTGTATGTGGATCTGAACAAAGAGCTCTCACTTGAGGGTCAACTTACATATGTTAAGCTTTAGAAATAAAATACAATACACAAACAATTTCTAAAAACTGTAATGAGCAGTGTGTAGCCAACACCTCTGTTTATTCAGTTCTGAGCTCAAACTTCTTGGCTAGAAATGTTTAGAGTGTTTTTTCACAATATATCAGCACATGTGATAAAACAGGTTTTTGAAAGTCTAAGTTTAGAGCAGATTTAATCAAAATATAGATTTATGACACTCTTACTCTTTTTACACTGCTGTTGCTGAGTTTGTACTGAACAAAAGCCTGTGTAACACTTTGTGAAAAATTACTTTTTGATTGGTTTAATTTGTAAAAACACCAGAGTGTCTGAAATACCCTCAGACTCCGGCGGGTTCAGCCCATGAAACCTCTGGAAGGCTCAGCAGTGAGGTGTGATGTTCCAAACCCACTATTTTCCACGCTCACTTTACAGACCTATCATTTACAGTATCCTCTGAACCACTGATGCACAATCAGCCTCCCTGGTGACTAAAGTCAAATCTTGCCCAATTGGAACTGTTAATGCATTCTCAGTGCCACCGCTTATATGTGGACTTATTTTTGTAAACAATTTTTTTTCTTCAAGGTTCACTCATAATATGTATGATGGCTTGAGTATCAAAAATAAACATTAACTCCAATCTCTCATTTGATTTAAACAGGCTGTTTTGGTTACATAACTATAAGACATGTACATTAGCACATTTTGATTGGGTGCCCCATATTGTGTCTCATTACAGTAGTCCAGACTGAATCATTCTTCAGTATGAATGCCTGGGCTTTTTCAATAAAATAATGATATACTTCAGGTGAGATTGACATTATATTACAGGTTTCAAAACAATTATGCCTGGTGCTGCCAATTATGCTGTTCAGAGCTGAACAAGAATGTGTCACCAGCACTGAAGTGTGTTCTTACCTGCCCACCACCATCAGCTCCCTCTCGGAGGCCTGCCGTCGTATCCGCTGCCAGATGTCCATGGTGAAGAGGGTGCTGCTGCTGTTGAATATGGAAGTGAGGGAGGACATAAGAGCCGCCAGCATCACTGCAATCATCAGCCCTCGCATGCCTACAGAGAAATGACAACACAATGGAATTCCAAAATCTCTAGTTTATCACTACTTTGGTTATATTAATGCACAGAAACTGTTTTATAGTCATTTAATATTGGGTGACATTACATTATGGGTTTTCTAATATGGGTATGTATAGTTAGAAATATACTCTAACTGGCCAATTCATTAAGTACACATACCTTGTATCTACACTCACTGTCCATTTTATTAGCTCCACTGATCATGTACATGCACTGGAGTGACAACAGTGCACCAACCAAAACTATCCATCCAACATCCAGTGTCCTGTGACAACCAATTAAAAGCTAGAGGATGACCAGCACAAACTGTGCAGCAACAGGTGAGCGACTGACTCTGACAGCACAAGATGGACCAACAAGGTGGATGTATCTATTAGAATGGACAGTGTGTTTGTACACTGTTCAGAATCTCCAGCATCTCTGCTGTGTCTGATCCATTAATACCAGTACAGCACACACAAACACACCACCACCACGTAGTGTCACTGCAGTGCTGAGAATGATCTACGACTCAAATTACACCTGCACTGTGCAGATTATGATCATTAAAGAAAAGAAATTAGGCAAAGTATACAGAGAAGTTCTAAAATTATATAACTACGAAGTGCACCTATATGCTCAGTGTAGCTAAAATGGACAATGGATGTAAATACATTGTATGTGTACCTAATGAAGTGGCCTGTGAGTGTAGACATACTAATACAAGCAACAGAGTTACAAACTAATTAACACATTATTGAGAATTAACAATAATGCAGCCATAGCCTAGTGGTTAAGGATGTGGTCTGGTGACCTGAAGGTCGCCGGTTCGATCCCCGGGCAGGTCACGACTGAAGTGCCCTTGAGCAAGGCACCTAAAGTCGCTTTGGATAAAAGCGTCTGCTAAATGCCTCAAATGTAATGCAGAGCAAAGATTTCAAAGTGATAACACTTAACATTGAGTGAAATATTATTATTGTTATTATATTACAAAGCTATGAGGCTAACATTGCTAACCAACAGTAGAACTCAATAGTGGCATCAATCATTTTCATAAAAATATACAAACCCTAATCATCTCTCAACCACGTCGAACTACATTCAGGTCACAAATAAGTTCTTAAAGGATTGTTAGTGTGGTGTAACTTTACTGTGGGATGTAGAACCAAACTAAACATCCTTGAAATTAGAAGTCCTGCATATGTAACAAAAACACTTATTCTAGATCAGCACTCATATTCCTGAGAATGACTACTCTGGCATTTGGTAGCATTTTTGTTCATTTTTATAGTTCACAGTAAGACATACTGTTTCCTAAACCATATCAGAAGTCTGTGCAACCTTATTAAAACATGGATGTACAGGCCCCGAGTGGCTCAGCAGGCTAAGACGCTGACACTATGACCAGAGGATCGTGAGTCCGAATCTCGGTCATGCTGTTTGCCATCAACAGCCGGGGCCCAAGAGAGCAAAAATTGGCCGGGCGGGTAGATGATGCTCTCTCTCCCTAAAATTTTCACATTGCAATGTCCGCTGACTCAGACATCTACTGATTGGTCTATTCAGAGCTGGGAATCCTGCGCTTTCCTCCGAGCGCTTTGGGTCCCCAGTGATGGTGTATCAGCGGTAGTTCAAAAAGTGATGGTGGCTACATCACACGCAACAAAGGCGGCTTGTGCTTGTCTTCACCCTCCTAGAGTCAGGGACATTGTAAAAGTGATGGGGAGAGTCCTAACGGAGGGGATGGGCTAATTGGCTACTACTACATTGGGAAGGGGATAAAAATGGGCAAAAACTTAGAAATAAAATGATAAAAAAAAACATGGATGTACAGCAGCTTGAGCTGGTTGGGAGAAGTGTTGGGCATGTACTAGGCTTTTTGGGTAACTGTAAATATCTAGTGTTGTTGTTTTTAAAGCAATGTTAGCCTTGCAGTTCTAGTTCTATTGGACTCCAAACTTGATTGACTACATCTGAAGTAAGGGGATACATTCTGCAAATTTCTTTTATATGCAAACTCTTACAACATGTATAGTATATACAACAGTTTATTAATGGAAATAACTAATCAGCCTCATGCTCATCCAAATACAGGATGCACACATACCTATTGGCATGAGCTCCACCACCAGTTTAGGATAGGCAATGTTAGAACAGCCTACAGCAGCTTCACAGATGCTGAAACATTCCTCAGGAGCCACACAGCCCACCTCATCTATTGTACACAAACACACAGGCAGATACACTGACTTACTGTTCTTTATCTTAGTAAAGGTTATTAGATATTATGATTTTTAGCAATAAGACATGCCTGGGTAGAGTGCTCTGCTGATCATGCCTGGCAAAACAACAAAGAACATGGGAAGGATCTTCAGATAGCCTCCCAGCACTGAGCCTCCTTTAGCATGGGACAGGTTTTTGGCAGACAGTGACCTCTGCACTATAACCTGTAGGTTGCAACAGCACATCAGCAAATATACACGTTATAGACAAAAGTATTTGGACAGGTGTTTCTTCTGAAATCAGGAGTATTAAGAAGAGTTTATCCTGCTTTTGTTGGAATAACTGTCTCCACTGTCTCTAAGGCTTTCTAATAGATTTTGGACCATTGCTGTGAGAATTTGAGAGTTCAGAATGTTGGATAATCACAAAATAGAAAATGCTAGAATAATATGTGATAAATTATTGAAATCATGGTTGTGCTTTCAGTACAATGTAAACAGCTGAACAGCACCCCTAGTGGCTGGGAGCATTTCTGGTGTGGGTTTTCTTAATGTCGTTGCACCGCACTTACTTAATGTAGGTGCGTTGTGATTTTTTGTTTGGAGTGTTTTCTTAATGTAGTTACGTTTTCCAATAATGCCTTTGTGTTCTCAGCTTTTGTTCTTGCTTTGTAAATGTTGTTGTGATGTGACTTCCTGGGCCACCATAGCATGCGGCTCTGGAGCCAAGGGTTGCCATCCCCTGTGCTAGCTGGAGGTTATGGGGGAAATAACTGATTAAAGTTGTTCTAGTTTTACTGTTGAAATCTGGAAATGTAATTATAACAGTGGCTGATTGACAAAAAGTATTTGAAGTAGTCTTCTGAAACATTCCAATTTTAAGCGCCCACCCTGTTACTGAAACAAAAAAATGCTAAATCACCAACACATCACCCAGTTAGAGCTTTAAACATGCTATAATTGAGTTTTAAACTTAAAAATTATGGATGTAAGACAGTGGCGGTCCTAGCCCATTTGGCGCCCTTGGTGAACAACCCCTGGCGCAACCGCTGCACATCCCCCACCCCCCACCCCCAATGCTGGGACGTACTAAGAAATGCAATGGTCCCAAGGGCGCTTCACAGAACTTCTCAGGGGTAGGGCATGCCGTTCTCATGACGTAATGCAGCCCTGGACAGCTGCTCATATCTCCCACTGATGTAATCGTATCAAAAACCATGGACATTTTCAACAGGATCACCAATACGGTCTTCTGTATCTTCCAGGGGTACAGGTGTATCTTCTACTATTTTTCCACGCTATATGCTTTTTATATTTATAGACCAGAGATTTGCCACTTCAAGGCATTTAAACAATATCATTTTCAGTATTTCCAGACCTTAAAATGGGCCCCGAGCAGCAAAACAATGTTATCAATAAACAATGATCATTTCAATCATGGACATAGATTAACAGTGTTGCCTTTAATAAATCATTGCCTTTGTAATATCATTCTAATCTCTCTTATATTAAAATGACTGCAAATAATTGTTTTTAAAACATCATGAAAATATTATAATGTAGAGTTTCAGTCTGGCAAAGAATCCTGGGATACATACCAGTGAAACAAAGAATCTCTGTTACATGTGACCTCTTCAGGGTAAAACATTGAGGAGCTTGTACAGAAGATGTCCAGAACTCCAGCTTTGTTTATTTCAGATTTAGACTTGGCTGTGTTCTCATTTCACTGAAATGCAGCAGATCTCTTACAGATGACTACAAAAATAGGCTGAAACTGTGGAAATACCCTGTGATGTTCAAAATAAGTTCAAAATAAGTTCTTCATACAAGAATTTGTGAAACAGTAATACTGTATATTGTCATGCGATATGAGACGATTAAGCAATTATACACCTGAGGTTGTGCTATAATGTGAGATACGGGCACTAGTGTACTGCAGTCGTAGATCGGTACACCAGTGAAAATATGTCACATTATAGCACCACCCTCTAGTGTATTATTGTGATTATACCACAGTTCAGTTACCACTGTTTATTCTTAGATTTTAAGATAAAAACAATTTGTTTGATTATCAACATTCTGCGAGATGAAGTAATTCCTCTGTCAGACACTCGGCTGCTAAAACATCACCAGACTGTGAGCATCCGTTATAATAGTCGATTAACAGCATTCTCCCATAACTGCTTATTATACAGAGAGTAAAAGAGATATACTGATATAAAGATGTGTTGGTGTAAACTGAATTTTTCATTAAATGCCACTCAGAGCTGATCAGAGGTTCATTCATACATCTAAGTTCAGCTCTTAACTCAGTGAAGCTGCTGGTAGAAGCAGATTCATTTCTTTTTTTGTCGTACTTAAACTAACTTATATCTCTGCTATTCAACTGAGCTGTAAATACATTAAAAGTCCAGTTATTTTACTGTACTGACTGTGTTTCTCCGCGTTTTCAGTGCAGTCAAGCTCTGTTTTGGGCAGGGAAAGGGGTGGATGCTGAGGTCATTGCTAGGTTACATATACTGTATGTGGCGGAGTAATACTTAAAGAGCTTCAGTCAGAGTGCCGTTATCATCCAAATCAGCCTTCCTAGAACTTCTCTCAGCCAACCAGATTGCCTGCTCAGAACTAATGGCGGTATAATAATAATTTGTCTCTAAATTTACCTTAAACCCAAGCCTGCTTACAAATGAATATTGTCTTGTATTGTATGGCAATAATTAATATTATCGTTTCAAAAATTAATGTATGAAGAACTTACTTTGAACTTATTTTAAACATCACAGGGCTTTTTCACTGTTTCAGTCCATTTTTTACAGTCATCTGTGTTTCTGTGAAAGAACAAATGAGAACACTGCCAAGCCTAAATCTGATATAAACAAAGCTGGAGTGACACCCTTCTTCTCTACAAGCTCCTCCATTTTTCCCTCAATGTAGAGAAGGTCACATTTAACAGGGTTTCTTTGTTTCATTTGAATGTATCTCAGCATTCTTTGCCAGACTGAACTCATTATAATATTTTCATGATGTTTTAAACATAAATATTGGCAGTCATATTGAATCTGAAAACATATGTACAGTAACTCCCTCATTAAGAATTAGTCTCATGTTTATGTCAGTTCACAAGGCTCTCAATGTGCTTATATAACCTGATATACAAGTTACACTAGACGTTCTGGCCATTCTAGGAACTGATTATTGGGCCTTTTGCTCTTCCTCTTAATTATCTGAAAGCCAGGTTCATTATTCAGACGTCTCCAGACTTATTAAGCTGTAAAAATATGAATTATTCATTGTTTATTAATATCTACATTGTGTAGTTATGAGGGTGGACAACTGAAGTGTGTTTCTCAGGCTTTATGGAATTAAATCCTATTCCCAAATTTTTCAGGCTAAACTAATACCACCAATGCTTGACATGTACCAACAAGCCTTCAAAAAAGGGTCTCTTCCTCCTTTGATCAACACAGCGATAATTTCTTTACTCCTGAAGCCAGGTAAACCTGCCACCCAATGTGACTCATATAGGCCAATTTCTCTGATTAATAATGATGTTACAATTCTATGTAAAGTGTTGGCCTTTGACAGGTTTGAGTGGTAATATACAGTATGTTTGCTGTGCTTGAACGTTTTGGTATAAGAGGTACATTTCTCAGCTGGGTCAAGCTAATATACTCAAACCCACAAGCTGAAATCTTAACCAATGGCCTAACTTCGTCTCCCTGTAAACTGAAAAGTGGAACTAGGCAGGGTTGCCCCCTTTCTCCTTTATTGTTCACAGTGGCCATTGAACCTTTAGCAATGGCAATTCACAAACATGATAATATAACTAGTATAAAAATAGGGAGCATGGAACATTGTATAGCTCTATATGCAGATGACATAATTCTGTTTTGCTCCAAGTTGGGATAGTCCATACCAACGTTATCAAATGTAATTAAGTCTTTTTGAGTTTTTTCAGGTTATAAGATAAATAATGCTAAATCTGAAATATTGTATATGTCAGAAACAGAACGTCTCAGTCCCCCACTCTCAACTGCGTATGTAGTGTCAAAGAAAGGATTTACTAGGTGTTAAAATCACCCATACAATAAATTATATTATTTCAGCTAACTACACCCCTCTTACAGAGTCAGTTATGCAACTAATAGATAGATGGACCAAGCTACCCATTTCCTTAATGGGTCGCATCAATATTATAAAAATGACAATATTAAATCCTGTTCCCAGATCAATTTAAGAGTGGGCTACCTGGTCAGCGCACCACACCCATGTAGCCAGCACAGTCAGTCCAAAGAGCAGTCCTGGCCAGGGCAGGTCTCCCGTAAGCGGGTCCCGGAAGATATGGAAGGCATCCGGTCGAGGGAGGTGGCACGTAGTGTTTGGAACAGTTACAGCAGGCACAGCTTTAGGATACTTCTCCAGTAAACCCTCATACCAGCCCACTTCAGCAAAAGCTGTCAGGGAAAAAGACTAGTCAGTATGGGCCAGGAATACAATTCACATACATTTACAGTTCAAACTAATTTGACAAGAGTGCTGATCTGTTATATGCAAATTAGACTTTGCATTTAGTTAATCATTGTTATTTACTATGAAATATGTAATCCCATAACTCTGTGTAGGTTTACAAATTAATATACTGCTGAACTGCTATCAAAAGACATTTTACTGAATAAAAGTAAGATTAATAACCAAATAATAAGCCTAAGGTTCAAAAAGTTAATTATTTAAGATGTTTACCTATGAACATGAGAACAAATGCTCCAACTACCATAATGACAGTCTGTAATGCATCAGTGTAGATCACCGCTGTCAACCCACCTGCATTAAAGCATCAGCAATTAAAGCATCATCTCCAGCCAAAAGCACCAGCAGTTAAAATACAAGATGCTGTTATTTACCAGCTATAGTATAGACCGCTGTGACTGCAAGCAGAACTATAGTGGAGACATATAAGTCCCATCCCAGTGACACCTGAATGAACAGAGCTCCAGAGAAAATATCTGTCTGGAAAGAGCAAGATGAAAAAGTGAGAAAAACTCTAGACCTGCATTTTATACATTACTGCTAAATATTTAAATATGTTGACTGGCCTCGTCCTGTCTTTATATGGACTGTTTTGATCTGATTTAATCTAAATTCTAAAAGCGATCCAGGCTGAAACACTCCTTATAACATTTGCTCAGAATGGGTGGGGCCAGAGCTCGGTATATGGAAGGGAAAAAATTGCAGGGTTTGATGGGGACATAAGATGTAAAATTGAGTCATTTGGATGTTGTTTGCTGAACAAATGTGTTAAATATCCATTATATATTATATGTTACACAGCAGATACTGCAGGAGATACCCCAATGCCAACTCTTTCTCACTTATAGTGTGGAGGGATTTTATTGTCAGAAAAAAAAAATCAAAACACACATAATTTTTGAATTTTTGATACTTTTTGAAGCTTAACACTCTTTAAATTCTACATACTATGTATGAAAAAAATTATGAATCCTAATAAAAGACGCATCTGGTATTTATCTGTTAATTATTAGATGTACATGTGTCACGCCCCATAATGTTATGTAATGTACTGTCACTTTAAATTCCGTCTTGTCTGGCCCCACCCATTATTGTGACCACCTGTTTCCTGTATGTACAAAACGGATTCCAAAAAAGTTGGGACACTAAACAAATTGTGAATAAAAACTGAATGCAATGATGTGGAGGTGCCAACATCTAATATTTTATTCAGAATAGAACACAAATCACAGATCAAAAGTTTAAACTGAGAGAATGTATCATTTTAAGGGAAAAATATGTTGTTTCAAAATTTCATGGCATCAACAAATCCCAAAAAAGTTGAGACAAGGCCATTTTTACCACTGTGTGGCATCCCCCCTTCTTCTTACAACACTCAACAGACGTCTGGGGACAGAGGAGACCAGTTTCTCAAGTTTAGAAATAGGAATGCTCTCCCATTCATGTCTAATACAGGCCTCTAACTGTTCAATCGTCTTGGGCCTTCTTTGTCGCACCTTC
>BRDA01058979.1:950-25668 GCA_036984385.1 Crenuchus spilurus
ATATATGTACATATGTACATAATCCACACTGCACACATAATTTAGAAGTTTTCTGACAACAGTACGAGGTAATCAGGAGTAACATGTTTAGTTTGTAAAGTGATTTTTAATTAAATTTATCTAATAATAAACAGAAGTACAGATAATGTTGTATTTTGTTTATTTATTTGTGGTTTACTGTAATTCCACAAATGTTCTATGTCACTATACATACAGTGATTTACTACCTTACCTACGGTGGAATCAGCTTATACATCATATTTTAGGGGATAGGGTGGCTTTGATTCATACTTTCAAATGTGTCCCCCCCCCCAATCTCAAACCCACTCCTACACACTTGCATCAGAGTGTCTGAAAAACGCTCAGACTGTAGGGGGTTAAAATGGTCTGAGGCAAATTGGATAACTTTTGTGGTCAGATTATCAAAATTTTAAAATCTTTTTGGAAACCATGGATGCCAAGTCCAGTGGACTGAAGAGGAGAGGGACCATCCAAATTATCAGCTGAAAGTTCAAAAGCCTGCATCTCTGATGGTATGGAATTTCATTAGTGCCTATGGCATGGTCAGCTTACACTATCAATGATCAACAGCATATAGAGGTTTTAGAACAACATATTCTCCCATTCAGACAGTGTCTCTTGCAGTGCAGACTTTGAAAGACAATGCTAAACCACTTACTGCATCCATCACTACACCATGTCTAGCTGAAATGCTGCATCAGACAAAAAAACTGAAAACTTCTCACTTCTCAGATGTTTTTATATTGTTGTTAAAAGAAGAGGTGATTATTCTACAGAATGGTACACATGGCCCTCGCCCAACTTTGAAAGGTGATGCTGAAACCAAGTTCTAAATGACTTAATATTTTTCATGAAATGGTAAAATGCCTCACTTTCAACATGTGTTTATGGTTTAGGAGATTTGCAAATCACTGCATTTTGTTTTAATTTACATTTATTTTACTTTTGTGGAATTGGGGTTAAACGTGCCCAAAATGTCTGTCAGTTTACTTCAGTTACATCCAGATTTTGTTGATGTCTTTACACGATTACACACTTCACTGCATCAGCAACAGGTCTTCTGTTTCTAAAACAGTCCTTATTTAGAGAACTGATCTCAGATCAGGTACCTCTGTATTTATGAGTCATGGTCAAAAACTGATTCTAGATCAGTGCTCTTAGTTTAAGTTTTGCTAATTTTTTTTATAGCTGACAGCAAGCATATAGCTCATAGTACAGTTATTCTTACATTTTGTGTTAAGAGGTACATGGGTTTTAAATTACTACTTGAAGCATCTTTAAGTTTTCTGGATTCATGTTCATATATGAATGTACCCCAGGGATAAGGGATAAGAGAGATCACAGTCGACTTACTATCACCAGTAAGAGGTGCTCTGAATGGATAACAGCACATAGAACTAAAATTTAACTACACACTGTTAGTGGTTATGATTTTATTAAGTGTTAGCCAGCAGTATTACTCTCAATAAACTACTTGTAGTGTATAAGGTTCTACTGTTTCAACAGCCACTCTCTCTCTCTCTCTCTCTCTCTCTCTCTCTCTCTCTCTCTCTCTCTCTCTCTCTCTCTTTATCTCATTCTCTCTCTTTCTCTCTTTATCTCATTCTCTCTCTCTCTCTCTTTATCTCATTCTCTCTGTCTCTCTTTATCTCATTCTCTCTCTCTCTCTCTGTCTCTCTCTCTCTGTGTCTCTCTCACTCTTTCTCTTTCTCTGTCACTCTCTCTCTCTCTCTCTATCTCTCTCTCTCTCTCTCTTTCTCTCTCTCTTTCTCTTTCACCGTCTCTCTCTCTCCCCCTCTCTCTTTTTCTCTCTCTGTCTCTGTCTCTCTTTCTCTCTCTCAAACAGAAAACGTTTTTCATCCATATTTAGTGACTGTTTTGCTCAATCACGTAAATCAATTAATCAATCAACAAAGATATCAAATGAGATTTCAGCTCCTGACTGCATTTACCACATAACTTCCCTGCCTGCATGTTCCTGCTTGTTTTACTGAATCTAGCCAGTGGATACTCACACAGTCTGGTCTATGCCTGCTGGACATTTGATTGGTCTTTTGTGGTATTATATGTAAAAATGCTTTGTAGAAAAATCCTTCAAATAAGAAGAAAATGTCATAATTTGTACACAAAGATATTGTTTTGTAAAATAGGCATTTTTAAACATTTTGTCCCATAAATATTTTTTTCAGGCTGCACAGCACTGAAGGAACATTATGTAGGTTCATCTTGCAACTCATATTTGTGCTAAACAGGTCAACCTTGAGCAGGACAAGTGCTGAATGCTAAGTACCATTAGTTTGGGATTTATTCAAATATTAGTGAAGAACTGCACTCAAAAATTAACACTTTTTTCCACAACATTTTTAACTCTTATTCCAAAAATATATGGCACAACATGATTTAGTAGAGATGAATAGTTTGAGTATAAAGAAGAGGGTTTCAGCTTATATGACTCCTCCGTTTTGTGTGCATCTTAGAAAGTAAGAAAGTAATAAATCTCTGAATGTAGGGAATAGATGCTGGACCCTTAGGTTTTAAGAATGCTATACATTTGGTGCATGCCAGTGCTCATCTGCTGGATTTGGGCTGAACAGAGCATAAGTAAACTACTGTTAGTCCACATGGGACTGCTATAATGGGAGATTATTTCTGTAGTTGAGCCAGAAAAGCTCAAACTGTATTGATATCACAGTACCAATCATATCATATAGTTGCACGGCTACACCTCCTCATGTAATCACTAACTGTACTGTATGTTGTGGTGTAGCTGTACACCAAAATATCAGGAAACAGCACCAAAAGGATAAAGAAAAAGTGAAGAATATTGGCTCTGTGAGTTTACATTTTAAGAATATTTAGAGTTTGTTGAAAAATGTTGTTCCATAAACTGACAAAACTGCTCAGCACATTTACTACTGCAGCGTTTTCTTGTCATTTTAGTTGGTTTAAATTCTTCACTCACGTTCTCAGCAGAATTTTTATCTTTTCACTCCTGCAGGGAAGGATCTCGGGCCTGACAGGTCTTATGGATTTCCGGAGCAACGGCGCCAACTCCCATGCACAGTTTGAGATACTGGGAACCACTTACAGCGAGACATTCGGGAAGGATGTCAAACGGGTGAGTGATTGGAAAACAGTGCTAAAGTTAAATACACAATGGATGAGCTTAATGGTTTACTGTCAGGGTATCAAATAAAAAAAATATTAAATATACAGTATTTATTAATGTCCATCCACTTTCATGTACACATTACTGTTCAACAGAGTAAAAACCACTGGAGTATAAGTCAATGAAGTCTTTTGATTAGAATCCACTTGACCCATTAGTGTCACAGGATTGCCAGTATCCTGATGGAAAGAGAGGTTTTGGAATACTTCTCCAGAAATGTTGCCCTGTTAAGCCCCAATGGCTGGAGTTTAAGTGCAGATAGAGGAGACAAACAATCTAAATAGTGTTACAACCGGGGTTTGAACTGGCACAGTTACTGCTGCACCATTGGCGTTATGAGGTTATTTGATAATGCCCTAAACAAAAGCAACTAAAGGGAGGAGAAAAGTTTGTTGTGCCACATACAACAGACCAACCAGGCGAATACTGCCAAACCAGACTCCGGGCATGGGAATTTACAGGCAGCCTGCCAAACCAAATCAGTCATTGTGTTGGCATAAACCCTACTGAGGATGTTGGGATAATGTGAAGAGTCCCCCATGGTTCACCCACACACACTCAAGACGGAGAAGAGAAAACATCTCAGCCTTTTGGATGAAACCCACTGAGGCATGGAAAGGGTTTTTGTTTCTAGGTTCTTTTCTTTCTTTTATTTTTTTAATATTAGGACACGCCCTTGAAAAATTACCAGTAACCAGCTGAAGTCAGACCTGCGCAGGAAACATCAGAGTTTTGGGGCAATCACAGCCAGTGACTGGCAATAGCAAATCAGGGAAAAGATCTCCCAAGATGAACAGCCAATCAGAGAGGGTAGCCCAAAGACTACATCAAAGCAGAGCAAGATTCTAACAATGAGACAATTGATGAGTGAAGGAAGAAACTGTATAAGAACTTCTCAGATCTTTTAAAGGCCTTGTGACACATATACCTGCTAAACAGGTCAACCTTGAGCAGGACAAGAGCTGAATGCTAAGTTCCATTAGTTTGGGATTTATTCAAATATTAGTGAAGAACTGCACTCAAAAATTAACACTTTTTTCCACAACATTTTTAACTCTTATTCCAAAAATATATGGCACAACACGATTTAGTAGAGATGAATATTTTGACGTATAAAGAAGAGGGTTTCAGCTTATATGACTCCTCCATTTTGTGTGCATCTTAGAAAGTAAGAAAGTAATAAATCTCTGAATGTAGGGAATAGATGCTGGACCCTTAGGTGGTTCGAAATGTTTTAAATGATTTAATGTTTCTCCTGAAATCAAGGGTCTCGCCTCCCATTCCCCAACTGACTCCAAAAGTACTGGTCCAGAGAACACGGTTCCACTGATCCACAGCTCAATGATGCTTTATACCACTCTAGCTCATTGGCATTAGACAATAGGTTCATGTTTATCTGCTCCAGGATTCCTATTCTATTGGCAGTACTTCTCTACAGGGCCTAGACAAGCTGTGTGTGTGTGTGTGTGTGTGTGTGTGTGTGTGTGTGTGTGTGTGGGTGCATTTGCACATTTGTCTCAGCAATGGGTGCAGCTTAAAGTTGCTGAATGCATTCATTTGAGGGAGTGTCCACAAACAGTAAACATATTGTGTGCGTCACTATTGGCTTTTTTTGGGTAAAATGTCTGAGAATGATAGTGACCCCTTGTGGTTAAGAGGGAATGACAGATTTCTTATTGTATATAAACTGTTCTAATATGTTTCAAGATCTACTGTAGTTATTTTCTCTCTCTCTCTCTCTCTCTCTCTCTCTCTCTCTCTCTCTCTTTCTCTCTTTCTCTCTCAGTAGTTTTTCATCCATATTTAGGCACTGTTTTACTAAATCACTTAAATCAATTATTCAGTCAATCAACAAAGACATCAGCTGAGATTTCAGACGAAGGCTCCTGAAGTTGTAAGAACCCCATAGTGAGAGTTAAGGATCTGTGGGTCTGCTGCACTTGAAAACATTGACCAAGAGTAGTGTTCAGGATGTATTGTTTAGTAAATGTATTATAAACAAACATTTATCATCAAATGTTTAGTTTGGTTAATCATTATGTCATATGTTAACTCAAGTGTGCTGCAGATGGAGTTAAATCCATGCAGCTGAGGAGCATTAAGACATTTTTTGTGAATTAATGTTTTCTTTACTACTAAGATGAGTCAATGACAGTGAGTGAGGGAAAGTGAGCTAGTGACGGAGTGATACTGAATTAGTGAGTGAACATAAACTAGTGAATCAGTGATAGTCCCTAAGTGAGTGAAAGTGAGTTAGTGAAAGTAAAAAATTAATGAGTGAGGGAAAGTGAGCTAGTGACAATGAAACTGACTGAGTGAGTAATGCATTATAGTGAGAAGCTGAGTGTGTGAATGAACTACTGAGTGAGTGAAAGATATAATAACTAGGTGAGTGACTGAGTGAGTGAGTGAGCGTGTGAAAGATATAATAACTAGGTGAGTGAGTGAATGAGTGAGTGAGTGAGTGAAAGATATAATAACTAGGTGAGTGAGTGAATGAGTGAATGAGTGAGTGAGTGAAGGATATAATAACTAGGTGAGTGAGTGAGTGAGTGAGTGAATGAGTGAGTGAGTGAAAGATATAATAACTAGGTGAGTTACTGAGTGAGTGAGTGAGCGTGTGAAAGATATAATAACTAGGTGAGTGACTGAGTGAGTGAGTGAGCGTGTGAAAGATATAATAACTAGGTGAGTGAGTGACTGAGTGAGTGAGCGTGTGAAAGATATAATAACTAGGTGAGTGAGTGAGTGAGTGAGTGAGTGAGTGAATGAGTGAGTGAGTGAGTGAAAGATATAATAACTAGGTGAGTGAGTGAGTGAGTGAGTGAGTGAGTGAGTGAGTGAAAGATATAATAACTAGGTGAGTGAGTGAGTGAGTGAGTGAGTGAGTGAAGGATATAATAACTAGGTGAGTGAGTGAGTGAGTGAGTGAGTGAAGGATATAATAACTAGGTGAGTGAGTGAGTGAGTGAGTGAGTGAGTGAGTGAGTGAGTGAGTGAGTGAGTGAGTGAGTGAGTGAAAGATATAACTAGGTGAGTGAGTGAGTGAGTGAGTGAGTGAGTGAGTCAATGAAAGTCAGTATAGACATGTGAGAATGGCCATGTATTCATGAAAAAAGATCAAATATAGTAATGTTACCCTTTAAGAATACTACATCATGTTAATAAAGATACTTTAAGCTTTATAAACACAGTTTGACAGGTTGTTGTACTTTATGCATCAAACATTGCAGATGCAAATGGCACCAGTTTTGTAGAATATGTGCTGCTAAACTACGTAGCTCTTGCAAGCACCATTAAGACAATTATGCAATTATATGGCACAGCAGTTCAAGTGCTTACTGCACACAGTTATTCCTAATCTGTACATAAAGCACAGAATAATCAACTACACTTGCATTTACTGCTTTGTAGTATAGTTTCTTGTCAATATTTTGCCACATGCTGCTGCCATTTACATTTTCACTCACATTGTTTAAATGAAACACTCCATAAACATGTTATACAGCAGGGGTGCCCAATACGTCGATCGCGATCTACCGGTCGATCACAAAGGTAGTGTGGGTAGATTGCATGGCATTAAAAAAAATAGACATCAGCCTATCATCCGTCCTATATAAAACGTGTCACTTGATAGACATACAGGGAGACGAGTCCAGCACTCGGGTCAAGCAGAGCCGCTCAATCTGTATCATATTTCACTTTAGACCGCCCACAAGCTCATTGATTGGCTGTGCCGTGTCTTGCTAACGTGTGATTGGCCATCCCCGCTACTACTCCATCACACAGCGTCTGTTTGAACAGTACGTGTTCACCTGCCACTGTAAGTTATCATGTTGAGCGTTTGTTGTGTCTGCGTCACGTCAGCTAGACGTATTTTAATATCAGAGGTTTTATATTAAAACATTAACATTTGAGTCTGTGTGTGTGTGTGTGTGTGTACCAGTTTGTGATAAGCCACCATTTACATCCAAGTGTAACTACTATCAAAATAATTCAGAATTTCTGCTTCAGTGCTAGCTAAGCTAGCTCCACTTATTTATGTGAGTCAGCCTTTTCACACGTGAAGACCATCAAGTCCAAGTATCATTCCACTATGACTGATGATCATTTGGAGGTTTGTTTGAGTCTGGTTATCAGAAACTACTGCCCAGACTATGCATCCCTGACTGATTCCATCCAGTGCAAGTCATCAGAGTAAAGTAGGCTGATGACAAAACATGTACACAGTTGTATTGTGTAATATGGGTTCATGTAGTTATTCAAGGTACACCAGCATACACTGTACATATAAATTGTCAGTATATTTATAAATAAATATGTGCCTTGCATTTTTATATTAGGTAGATCATTCTGACTTAGTCATTAGATAAGTAGCTCACAGGCTGAAAAAGTGTGTGCACCCCTGTTCTACAGTGTAAAGTCTACATAATCAAATCATCACATATGTTTTAGACAGAACTTCAAATGTTAAAGCAAACATTTTAAAAACAAAGAATGATAGAGAATAGAGGTTTGATGTGAAGTGCACAGAACTGTTCACTGTGGTGTTGCAGGGAACCAGGCGTCTGAAGCATGTAATGCCACCAAAGTAATGTCAAAAACTATTAGCTGAAACAATTACGGATGTGTTGCCTGAAATGATGTTGGTACCTGCAGGACATTGCAAAACAAACATCATCTGCCTCAGAATAAATAGGATTTATGAAAAGAGGCTGTGTCTAATGTGGCCAATTTATAACCTCAAATCAGAAAAAAGTGTTTCTGACAGGTGCTTTGACATTTATTTTGTTGCAGACAGTATGACAGTATGTTTGGCCAATGCTTGTCTGGATATTTATGTACATCCACTCCTGCATTTCAGGCCTGCAACCATAAAGCATTTATCACTTTGTAGCCATTCAGTCTCACTACACTTAAGACATTGTGTCACAGAGGATACCAAGCGATGAAGTCTTTCAGGGGTTATTTTGTCACATTCTTCTAGCAAACATGTCCTAAGGTAGGTGCAAGAGTACAGGATTACAAAAGCATGCCTGCAATGATGGAGTGTGCAGGATGTGGTTTTGCATTGTCTTGTTGAAAACTGCATGTCCCTGGAATAAAATGTGACATGCTAGACAACATATTTTGCTCTAAAATCTCATCTCTGTTCAGAAGTGTAAATGACCTTTTCCAGTGGCAATGACAATCCTATCAGGCCTGTCAGACCAAGGCTTTTTGGCTATGTTGGCAATTGAAGAATGACATTTCTTGGTGCAGTGCCATCTAAGAGACCAAACTCCTCCAGATTCCTTAAATTGTTTAATGATATTATGCACCACAGATGGAGAAATATACCCTTATACTCTTTCTAGTCCTACACTGAAAAAATGATTTTTATGAAAGTAAAAAAAACTTGTTTATGGACATTTTTCTTTTTTTTTTTGTCTAAAAAGAAAAAAATATTCTTAACAAGCAAGTTTTGCACAAGAACATTAAGCTCATTCTAAGAACATATGTCTAACTTTTTCTTAAGATATTTCAGCTCATCTTGAGCTTTATTTACCAGTTACAGGGTATGACTATGGTTTGGTTGAATTTCCAGAATAAGAATAAAATTATTTTTCTTATTTAAAGAATGAGGCCACTTAAACAAATTCCTAATTTAAGAAATTCATTTAATGACTCTAAATCAAGAGTTCGTAACACTCATTTAAAAAATATATATTTCTTAAGAAAAACAATTTTTGCTTCTAAGAAGCACAATTTTCTTTCATTTTTGAAAACTTAGTTTAATTTAAAAACACATATTAGTTAGATTACTTTGCTAGTTATAAGAATTCTAGCCAAGCAACTTTTGCTTATCCCATTGGCAGATTTTTTCTCAAAACAAGAAAAATGTATCACATTTAGGAATATTTGTCTTATTTGAAGTAGGGCTGTTTTTGCAGTGTAGTCTTTCTTTGAGTAACATTGTTTTTCATTTTTAATAATTCCAAAACAAATCTCAAGAATTTTTAGACAAAACTGGATTTTCTCTCTCCATCTTTGTTCCTCAAAGACTTTTGTGGGTACTGTTTTTGTACTGAATCATAATTACACCTGTTGACATCACATTATTGTCATTACTAGTCCTAAATTGCCTCCATAACATTTTTTTTTTCATTTGTTGCAGGCCTGAAATGGATGTATTTTAATAAAACATGAAATTCCCTCAATTATCATGTTAAAACTGAAATATATTTTATCTGCATGATACATATAATACCATCAGATCTCATTACAACTAAACCCCCATGTAGGGGCTGGCCTTTAGACTGACTCAATCTCAAAGCCAGTTTTATAGGAGTTTGAAAAGTGCTCCTAAATAAATAAGTGAATAGCAGTACAGTACTGTCTGCAGTGTGGTAATGTATATTCAGTACAGCATCAAGGCCCATTTCTGGTTCAGGTGTCAGTTAACAGACTGCAGCTCTGTCAGTATTCATTGTAATGCGCCAGTGATGAATCATCAGTTTTGAACATCATATACTAAAAGGCACAGTTTTGGCTACAGTGGGTGTACATTCATAATTGACAATTGACCACCATTTAAGTTAAAACAGCAAGTTTAAAGTTTCTGTAACTTTTAGCTAACAGTGTTAAATCACCTGTGCTGCAGCTTCATCAGCACACTGGAATCATTAGAGCTGGTTCATACCTGACTCTGTTCATATTCAGGTTATACAAACAGAGAGTGCATGACAGCAACCTCTCAAAACGTATACACACCACAGCCTGTGACACAGCCTATCGTGTATATTATTTCTGAAGAGCAACACCTGGTCGCCTTGACTATAAATTGACTTTCATTGTGAGTTATTCAGATTATTTTAATGGTGCTACTTTACACCTGTTAAGCAGATTTACATTCTCAGTAAACACATTTATTTTATGTTTATTTTTTTTTTTTTTAGTTTATTTAAGTTATTTCATGATATAAAACGTCTTCAGCATGAAAGTGGAGAAATATCTGTTTGAATACAATCAAAATACATTCGACTTTGTATTTGTATTGATGACTTTGCTATAAGAAAGTTCTACCTTGATTTGTGTTTTATCCTAAACTACCCATCATTATAAGTACTAATTACCTTTAAATAGATGTAAATAATATTTTATTATTCATATAAATTGCATACAGTATTGGCCGTGTGGTGCTCTTTGGGTTATTCTGTGTTCATTCACCAGACATTAAACACCATATAGTGAATGAGTTGTTAATGCTAAAAGTGTTACTCTGCTACTATTCAGTTGTTTGGACCCTTTCCTTTCTTTTTTGAGTGGACATGCCACTGTATCTGCACTCTGCTGTCTACTGTGCACTTGTTCATATATCACAAGGACACGAGTAGCATGATTAGTAATTCTTGGCATGAATTAGCAGGAACAGCTTACTCCTGGATTTCATTAGCAGAATGCACCCAGCCTGAAGAGAACAGTTTGGCCAAGTTAAATGAGGTTATTTTGTATAATATCCCAGAGGATTATTCTGTGTGTGTATCTCTGCATATGTCTGTTGGAGAACCGGAGGAATAAAATGTAAGGGAAGTCATTAATAGAAGTCTCTGAAGGACCTGTCTAATGCCAAACACATTTGGTATCACTAGTTCATTGTTAGTACAGACAACACAGACCTTCCTTCAGGCCACTAACACTCCGTGCTAATGAAACTTTCATTCAAAATTTACACACACACACACACACACACACACACACACACAACTTTGGCTTCTTTTTTATGATGAATATTGATGAACACAAATAATGAAAATGTATCTATGATGTTCTTAAATGGAGTTATTTACCACTTCATCTATGATTTAGATGATACACTTTAAGGCAGATGTTCAATATTCTGGTTAGAATTTGATCTGGAAATTTTTACAGTTGTGAAATAATGTTTTTGAAATTTGAAATGGTTACAATAACAAGCAAACTAGGCTAATTAACAAGATACTATCCATGGCCATGACAGGTTTTTTTTATTACCTCTTTTTTTTTGTATACACAAATACAAAAAAAAAAAAAACTAAATGTGTTGCAAGTCTTTAGTTATCGTGCTTATACCCATATTCCAAATTAATGGATGAGTTGTCAGATTTAGACATTTTCTCTTTTATGTATACAAAGAAAACATTGAGTATTTATAAAAATCACCTAATTATACATGTTTACTACACTGTACCAGACTGTCAATCAACTGATATCTACTATGGTCTGAAAATGGTCTTCGTGGTATAATTTCACATGCCTGGACATCTCAAAGTAATGTAACATAACTAATATGCAACAAATTTATGTATGACTGATAGTTTGTATGATAAATAGTTTATACAAGGTCAACAGTTTAATAGAGCATAAACACTAAACAGAAATGCTTAATTAGATTCAGCTTTTTACCTGTGATTTACACACAACAGAATTTGACCTCCACATTTAACTCATCTGTGTAGTGAAACACAGACTCCAGTGAACACACTAGGCTGTGAGAACATGTGCCAAAGTGGTGGGCAGCCCTATCCACAGCACCTGGGGAGTAGTTGGGGATAATGAGCACCAGGGCACTTCAGTCATGACCTGTTCGTGGAGCGAACCGGCAACCTTTTGAGTCACAAGAGCAGATCCGTAATCACGAGACCACAGCTGCCTCTTAAACACTTTTAAAAAATTATACTATAAACTTTTTTTGTATCAGAACTAGAACTGTGCCAAATTATACATTTCAAAATATTCAACATTATTCATTATTTTTGGACATTGATGCTCCGTAAACATAACCTACTGTAAACATACCACATTTCTTAATGCTAGAACTGTTTATCATTATTATTAACAGCTTTGCTGTTTTATTATTGTGATTATATATGGCCTCTCAAGGCTTATTGCCTTACTGGAAATATTGCTACATACTGTAATTGCAGTATGCTTTTAAATGTATTGAAAGCAAATGAGTGAAACCTTGACATGACATTAATTTGAATGGTTGTTGAATCCCAGCATCTGTGATTGCACAGGAAGCTCACAGAACTCAATAAAACATTCAGTGATTGATGCTAGGCTTATATCTGCATATTGCAATATTGCAGTGATGAATCTGAGGTTCATTTGCATATTGCATGCTTCTTTAATACAGGTATTGTATCTGATATAAAGCCAGAATCATGATAAAAATGAAGAGATAATATGCCCCAAACAACAACATTATTTCTATCATTATTAAAAAATGTTTCTATTTTATTACATGTCATGAAAAAGTAACCGCATTACTCATTAAATATTTTTTACATTAGTTTAGAAAACCCAAACAAATCTACAAAATTCACAGTCAACATCAATTATTCATATTCTGTATGAATACTTTATAATACTAGTTTATGAGTAACTGTGCAGAAAGTAAGCAAAAAAAGTACAAAAATTAACCATTCAAAGGTATTCTTCATCACATAAATTCCACGAATATCCAAATTTCTAATGGATTAACACTCAACATCAGTCAGAATTCTTCAATCCAACTTTACCAGGAAGCTGAAATGACACTTTGACTTACTGAACGGCATTGTTGAAAGATTAAGATGTTATATTGTAGGTGTCCGAGGATGGACAACATTAGCCTGGTTGAACAAGAGTTCTGAGTTTAGAACCTCAAACAGCATTATGTCTTCATTCCAACACAAATCCCACAAAACAAACTAGACTTTGATGTCAACTTACGCCCCCAAACTTGCAAACACCAGTCACAAATCTGCCATTAGTTTCAGTTCACTCACAAGGTCAGACAAATGTCCCCTCACCACCATTCATTCAATTCATAACCATGTTTGTCACTCACCTCCTCTCTCTGACACTTCTCTGCCATACCGTGCACCTGTTCTTTGTCCTTTTTTCTGGGTTTCCTGAACTCTAATTTCATTTCAGGAGAAGTTTCATTTCCGAACATTTTAGCATCCACACAGAATCACCTTAAACTTAAACTATCAACTTTAAAAAAGATCTAAAAATACAAACCAAAAATGATCTTCCAGGAGTAAATACAACTAAAAAAATAAAAATAAAAATAAAAAACTAGTATAAAAATATATTATAGAAAGTGTGAAGCATGAAAGAAGAACCAACTCTTTGCTGCACACTTAGGAATTTGACCTCCACTTTTATCTTACAGTGAACACACACACTTGTGAGCATGGACCCACAGAGGTGGGCATCCTGGATGCAGTTTGGAGTTAGGTGTCCTTCATTGTACTAGTTAATGTGTAACTATGCAAGAACTACACAAAAGTTAATGAAGTGTGTTGCATTAACACTGTAATCACTATCATCAACTACTAAGGACTACTCAAACCCCTTGTGTAGGCATCATGGGAATAATTCAGTGAACACTGATGAAGAAAAGCTGCCAGATAGCGGGTGTTTAGGGATGTTAGAATATGGTTAAATAGAAATGAACATGAAGCCCCAAAGAATAAGATTTCCATCCTCCAGTTTAATTTCATTTAGTTAAAAGGTAAAAGTAAAAATGCATTACTTTGTAACGTCCCTAAAACTAACACTCAACACAGCCGCTCACACACTCCAAGGCGAAACCTCACCCGCAAAAATATGCATTCATGCACTGATCTCAGTTTCAAATGCCTTCGCCCCCTCAGGCTGTGATGTGTCTCCAGCCGCTCAGCGTGTCACTCTCCTCTCCTCCTTCTGTCTAATCTGCCCCTCTCATCTCTCCATCATCATTTCTCACTGCTTTCTCTCCTTATTTATTCCTCCCGCAGTTTGGCTTCCAGATGCTCTGAGCGTGGAAACTAATGAAGACGGAGATGTTATTTCCTCTTCCTCTTTTAGTTTGGCTGTATCATTATCTCAGCCTCTCTCTCTCTCTTTCTCATTTTTCATTAGGAGTCAGCATGTCAAGCTGGTGGAGGGCTCTGAGAGTATTGTTGTAGAGCTCACAGAGGGAGTCATGACAGCAGTGGTTGAGCTGGCCAATTGAGTATAAAAGCATGATCTAGCACATTCACTAAAGAGCATTAATTACTGATCCCGTGCCTGCTGCTCTGTTTATGACAAGTGTGAGCTCAGAACTTTCCAGAGCTTCCTACTTCTCTTTGAAATTGGAAAACATGAATCCTCATTGAAAGCCAGTTTACGTGCTGGTTTAAAAAAAGCTATTACAAAGTTTTAAACAGGAAGTGAACGGCTGTTACTCAACAACTTCTACAGCTGCATCATTGAGTCCGTCCTGACCAACTGTATTACTGTGTGGTATGGCAGTACTACTGCAAAGGACCACAAACAACTGCAGAGTAAGACTGCTACAAAAATCACGGGAATTAAACAACTCGCTCTGCAGAGCGTCTACCAACGCAGAGTCCACAGAAGAGCTGCCTCCATCATCAAAGACCCCACCCACCCCCAACACGGACTTTTCACACTCCTACCTTCAGGCTGGAGGTACAGAAGTGTGAAATGCAAAACAACCAGGTTAAAGAACTCTTTCTTCCCCACGGCCATTAGACTCTTGAACAGCTGAGCTGATGACTACCTCAGACTCTAAATGCATTTTGCACTAAACTTCTCAATTGCACTATATTACAGACTGTTGCAATACAATGTAGCTCACTACTGCACAATGCACAATGTAAATAACTCCACTGCACAATATGTATATAGCATCTGTTGTTTCAGGTTTTCTCTTGGAGCCATATATATATTCTTATTTTTATTCTACTCATTCTTGCACTATGACATCCAGTGTGGACAGCAAAGTAGAAATTTCATTGTACAGGAAAACATGTTTCTTTATTGTGCATATGATAATAAAGCTTTGAATCTCTTTGAATCTCTACTGGTTAGGCTGTGGGAACATGTGCCTGAAGTGGTGGGCAGCCTTATCTATAGTGCCCAGAGAGCAGTTGGGGGTTAGGTGCCTTGCTCAAAGCCACTCCAGTCATAACCTGTCTGGGGATCTAACCGACGACCTTCAGGTCACAAGACCAGATCCCTAACCACCAGGACACAGCTGACCTGTCATGTGTAGCAATATCATACATAAAAGAAACATATCAAAAATTCCAAGAAATTCTTACATCCTACTACAGTTTCAATTCCCATGTGACATCAGGCAAATGTCATCTGTACACTTATATAACATTTATATTCACTCATCTCCTCTCTTAGACACTTCTCTTCCATACTGTGAACCTCTTCTATGTCCTTTCCCTCCAATTTTTCCTCAGTTCTAATATTACTCACACACTATCAGCATCAAAGAACAAAAAAGGCAAAACAAAAACCTATCCATCAGAGTAAATACAACTTGTGTACTAGTATGAAGACATGTTACAAGTGTGCTATAAACCAGCCAATCAGAGAAGAGATGCTAGCATTATTTCCCATGCACATTTGTGACATCCTCTCCACACCAACCATTCAATTCACAACAGCTTTCCTCTTTAATAACCTCCTCTATCACTCACTTCCCTTGCATACCATACAAATGATAATTTATTACCTTCATCTCATCATTCTTATCCAGTTTTCCTCAGTTCACTTCATTTGAGCAGTTTCATTTCCACTTTTTATCTGGTGCCCTTGTTGTTTTTAGCTCCAGTGTGTTTTTAGACAGTCAATCAAAGCCATGCTTATTAAATTATTCATGAGCTCCCCATAAAAGGCAAAACGGTTCGTTTCCACAAAAGACAAAATCATACCCATGTTAAACCAAATCTGATCATTCTTCACTCCAAATAAAGTCATATATCTTTTATGCAGTTAAATGGATAAAAACACCTAAATAAACAAATAACCTAAAAAATATAACAATGTCTTAGTAATAAATTAAAAGGAATATTTGAGAAAAATCAACACAACTGGCAGAAAATGGAAGTATAACATATATTAATTGGTATTCAGGCCATTCAGGCAATTACATTTTAAAGATGTCATCAAATAGGCTCTGGCCTACATTAACTGGAGCATATGCTGGAAGTGAACTGTAATGCAGTTCTGAAGAACATTAAAATGGCAGTAGAATGAATTGAGTGATGCACATAAGAAAAAAGAAAATATTTGAACCTGCAATTAATGCTCAGTTGTGAAAGCCATTAGACTTTAAATTCTGATGAGTGCATTGCAATAATTCATCTGCAGTTTTTTCACAAAATCTTAATTGTTCCCTTTAGAGAGAGAAATAATTGAGACTTCTATTAAGACAAATTATTATAGTTGTATTCAAGTTGGACATTGACTGTGTGTGTGTGTGTGTGTGTGTGTGTGTGTGTGTGGAGAGAGAGAGAGAGAGAGAGAGAGAGAGAGAGAGGTGATCTGGCAGGTTGTGTTAAATCAAACACAAATTGACATTTTAATTGGGCTTGACATCTTCAGTGTGGACATGTGTGGATTGGAAGTTTTTCCACTATAATGTAATACATTTTATCCCAGAGACTGAGGTTACATTCATGAAGGGTAACAACACAAAAGTATGTTTTCCGGAGCTTAGTGTTAGGGGTGGTGTTATTTAATTACTTTATTTAATGATTTTCCAACTAAAATTAAATACATACACTTTAACCCTTTTACGACCAGTGCAAAAACAATGGCCATTGTTGTTTAATATATTCTGAACCGCCCCTTTGCAATATCTCTGCTGTTTCTTTGATATGTAAAGAGCTAAGAAAGCTGAAGATTTATACCTGTTTTTATTTGTGTCACATATGAATATTAATGAATACATAGAAAGCTCTGATTGTATATGCTCTATATAATAATGCAATATGTATATGCGGTTTTACTGTTGCCAAGATTCTTAGATACAAGTTGTTTCTCTGTAGTGTATCACTACTATAGTGTTGATGTCAACATGGACTAGTCCATTAAAATATGATGGGGGCATTAATGAAATTAAATTTCAAATTATAACTGCTTATAAAATGTATCTGTATTTTAGAGTGAGTTCAATATCACACATACAGTAATTATATTTGGGCCCCTTGGTTTCCCCAAATACTTTGAGCACCCACATAATATCACTTGAAAAAGAACACAAACTATCCCCCAAAAAGTAAATACGAGTCCATGTGGTCACTGGATCAAAGAAAAAGTGTATAAAACCAATCAGACTATAGCTGACACCATAAAATATTTAACCCACTGGAGTCTCTGGAGGCTGGAGACACTGATGTAGTCTGAAATGCCCTGACTTTTTACAAACTACACCCATCTGATTTTTTTTTTTTTTCAAAACTGTCACAAAGAATTTTGTTCAGCACAAACTCAGCAACAACAGTGTCAAAACAGTAAGAGTGTCATAAATCTATATTCTGATTAAATCTGTTCTAAACTTAGACTTTACAAAAACCTGTTTTCAGATGTGCTGATATATTGTGAAGAACACTCTAAACATTTCTAGCCCAGACTTTTGAGCTCAGAACTGAATAAACAGAGGTGTTGGCTACACATTGCTCATTACAGTTTTTAAACATTGTATGTGGTTTTATTTCTAAAGCTTAACTAATGTGAGTTGATTCTGTCATCTATTCAGTCACAAACCCTACATGGAATATTCATGAAATAGGTGTGAACACTAAAGTGAGAGGTCTATGTTCAGGTGCATCAATCTTTATTTATAGAGACAAAATGGGCATTTGAACACATTCCTGGGCCGCAATTGCAATGGAATGTGCCGAATTTCTATGCCATTATCATAGGAATGACGGGTCACGTGAGTGGGTGGAAAAAAAGTGCAGTGCTCTGACTTGTGAAAAATGTGTCACTGCTTAATTATGCTTCTCTCACAAGAATATAAAAATATATCTTGATTCACACTATATATTTGTAAAATAGACCCGTTATGGATTCCAGGCTATGTTTAGTTTTGTTTCTAGAATAAAATCGTGCAGAGTTATATAAGTATTTTTGTGGAATTGCATTAATATCCCAGCAGGAGCACCAACTCAAGAGGGTTAAACAAAATCTAATGTAAAGGAAAAGAGTTCATATTCTTTCATATACTAAAACATCAGTGCCACCTCTTGTGCATTATAAATGGAGAGAAAATATGCTAATATCATAATGTTGAGTTGTTTTAATGTAAAATGCAGTGCACCAACATCCATCACATACAAAGAGAGAAAACTATTTTTTTGTCTTTTACTCTACTTTAAAGTGAGCCATGCACGTATTGTGCTTGAACAGAAAATGATCCAACAGCTGTAAATTCATGCATTTTTTATCAATACGAATATGCTGCAATCTCCAAACTCTAGTCATATTTTTTCTGCTTTCTTTTCTTGGAGTTGTTTTGTTGCCTAAAGCCTTCTGCATCACAACCACTAAACCACATAGTTTAATAAGCTTTTATATGTGCTGTAGGGAGAGCGGGGCATAAATTAACACATGAAAAATGTAACAGGGATTTTAGATATAATTAAATACGCATAAGTAGAACATGCTGTTGGTCATTTGCTCAAATGCCTACAGCATCATCTATGAACATTCCGAAGGAAATCTCAGACAGAAATTTCTCCAGAGGCTTCTTGAAAACACACTGAAGGTTAAAAAATATGTATAAAATTGACCTAAAAAAGTATGGAACAATTTTGCACACACTTTTTGGGTAGTTTTATATACATTGCCTGGCTAAAAAAGGTCACCACATGGATTTATTTAAGCAAATAGGTAAGAGCCTCCCACTGGATAATTACTGCAGGGTGATTTAACGTTATTTAAAGTTATATAACCCAAATGATGAAGTGAGTAGCTTTTCATTTGTAAAGACAACCATGTCGAAAGACGGTAATCTATTTCAGAAGGATCAAATTATTGGCATCAAGCAGAAAAAACATGTAATAAAATGCTGAAACTACTAAAATCAGGATAAGAACTGTCCAGTGCATTATTAAAAGTGTAAGTATAGTGAAGAAACATCATCTTTAAGAAAGGAATGTGGTCTGAAAAAAATCTTGAATGATCATGATCATGATCACTTAAACGTTTGGTGAAATCAAATAATAGAAAAACAGCAGTAGAACTCAGATATATGATTAATAATGAAACTGAGAGTATTTCCACACACACAATGTGAAGGAAACTCAAGGGGTTGGAACTAAGCAGCTGTGGAGCCTTAAAAAAACACATCAGGCTAACCAGCAAAGACAGCTTCAATATGCTAAGAACCATAAAGATTGGACACTGGAGCAGCAGAAGAAGGTCATGTGGTCTCATGAGCCCAGATTTATGATGGGTGCATCAAGGTAAGAAGAGAGGCGGCTGAAGTGGTGCACCCATCATGCCTAGTGCCTACCATACAAGTCTGTGGGGGCAGGACTCTGATCTGTGGTGGATGCAGTTGGTCAGGACTTGGTTCAGCAACGTTATGAGCCCAAAGAATGAGGCCAGCTGACTTCCTGAATATACTGAACCACCAGGTTAATCCATCAATGACTTTTTCTTCCCTGATCAACCCTCAGATTGAACCCTCAGGCTAAAATTGTGAAAGAGTGTTTTAGGGAGCATGAGACATCATTTTCACACATGGATCGGCCACCACAGAGTCCAAACCTGAACACCAGTGAGAATCTTTGGGATGTGCTGGAGAAGACTTTGTGCAATGGTCCAGATCTCACATCTTCAGTACAAGATGTTTTAATTAATGCAACTCTGGACAGAAATAAATGTTGTGACATTGCAGAAGTTTGTGGAAATGAAACCACAGTGAAAGTGTGCCATGATCAAAGCTAAATTGGTCCAATTAAATATTAGTGTTTCACCTTTTTTTGTCAGACACACAGCGTGCATGTGTATGTACTGTATACATACATACATATGTATATTTCCTACAATGTGCCCAAAAGTATCCAATGCAGGGTTGCCAGGTCCAACAAAAATATCCAGCCCAAAGTCAGCCTTTCAGAAGCTTAAACTAGCCCCAAATATGTCTGTCATACGTTTGAAGCAAATGACAAAACAACTATGAGTGTACGACTTAGTATTTTGTTTAGTCATTAATAATATGGTAACATTAGTGTTTATTAGGGGTGTGCATCTGTCCAATAAATGGCGATCCGATATGTATCTCGATACATGTGGTACGATACGATTCAGAAATGATACATTTTAAATTGGACCGATTCGGTTTGGTTCGATTCGATTCAGTAGGATTTTGATACAATTCGGTTCAGTATAATAGGGGAGGAAATAATATGAGTTACTTGTTTAAAATAGATAATTTTACATTGATTCAACATAAGTTAATACTAAAAATGTGTTTTTACTTTCAGATAGATTAATGAAATACTAGAGAACTAGTAAAGTTGTGTTTGACATGTGAATTCAGAAACAGTAAAATACTGTCACGTTGGGATGTGGTACCGGAGCTCCAATATTTTAATCAAGTCCCCAAAGCCCACATTCTCCACCACACAGTATGGTCTTAAGTCTTTGACAATGAACCGGGTTACTGAAGCCATTATTACTTTGGCTCTAGCTGAGTTGTGGTCGAGTTTTGGCTGAAGAAGTCCTGTTTTTCTGTGTTTTTGTCCTGCCGTGTCTTTGGGCTAGCGGTGCTAGCGTCCTCATCACCACTTTCACCATCTCGTCTCACCAAATGAGAGGTCAGGTTTATTGTACTACCGGTGTACTTGAATGAGACTTTGCATTCTTTGCAAACAGCAACAGTTTTGTCTAGTTTTCAGTTCTTCATGTAAAAACTGAACTTGACTGTGACGCAGGGTTGCCAGGTCCAACAAAAATATCCAAGCCAAAGTCAGTCTACTTTGTAAAACCCACCCTTCAGAAGCTTAAACTAGCCCAAAATATATGTCTGTCACACGTTTGAAGCAAATGGCAAAACAACTATGAGTGTACGACTTAGTATTTTGTTTATAAGAGATTTATTATCAGTCCATCAAACCTTTTTCTTTTTCCAGTGCTCGCAATACCGCCTCCCGTATTTCCCCATTTACCTGGCATATTAGCTAGTGACTGTTTTCTCTTCACCTTCTCTGTCTCTCTCTCTCTCTCCCCCCCCCCTTTTCAGGCTTTCAGGCATTTTTCCTTATATTGTTACATTATGTTCTCTTTGTTGTTATTGTTGTATTCAAACTTCCTTAGTGTTGACTTATTTTTTAATTTTTTTAGATTTAGAGTACTGTTTTTGATCCGTGTGCTTTTTACACACTTAGGAAAGTAATTGTCCGCAATTTAACCCACCCAATCCGTGCAGTGAAACACACTTACACACTAGTGAACACACACTAGGGGGCAGTGAGCACACGTGCCTGGCATGGTGGGCAGCCCTAGTCACAGCGCCCGGGGAGCAGCTAGAGGTTAGGTGCCTTGCTCAAGGGCACTTCAGTCATGACCAGTTGGATCTGGGAATCGAACCGGCAACCTTCAGATCACAAGCCCAGTCCTCTAACCACCAGCCCACGGCTGCCTCTTAATATACGTTTGTATACGACTGGATTTTCAAACAAGCCCAATTTGGCGTGAAAATTGCGAACTTGGCAACTCTGGTGTGACGAGACGTGACTGTGATGAATATCGCGACAGTTAATCAGAGAGAGAGAGAGAGAGAGAGAGAGACACGCAGCAGCGCACATCAGCAAAGCCAAATCGATTGACAGCTATTTAATCGGGCCATCGGCCGGTTTATGCTACAAATAGACCAATTCAGGGGTCCATGTACCAATGTACTCACATCGTTTAAGTCAAAACCGGACTTCCGATTCAAATCGGTTATTTTTTACACCCCTAGTGTTTATTAGTTCTTTTATTACAGTTTGATATCCAGTCCAGAACATTTGATAGTAACATAATTAGCAAAAAAAAAAAGGAACTGACTTTTTCACATTTGCAGTATTTGCAATATGCCTTTTTCTCATCATTAGGAACACTTTTAATCCATTCCATCAGACCTTTTCCTTGCAATACCCGTATTTCCCCTATTTACCTTTCATATTAGCTGCCGACTGTTTTCTCTTCACCTTCTGTGTGTATGTGTCTCTTTCTCTCTCTCTCTTCCCCTCTCCTTTTCACTCTGTCCTTCCTTATACCGTTATGTTCTCCTCATTCTTATTGCATTCAGTCTTTCTTTGTACACGTGTACAAAGGTGTCAACTTTGTACACGTTTGCCCACCATGTTGATGTAACATCCAAGGCAACACCCACTTTTTTGTTGTTTTTTGGCAGCCGCCGTCATTTTTAAAAGTAGCCCAACAAACTGCACCCCACCACCCTTGAATTTTCACCCGTGACTGGATTTTCAAACGAGCACAATTTGTTGTGAAAACCGCAAACCTGGCAACTCTGATCCAATGAACCAAATGCAGATTCAGGAGAGATGGGGGTGGAAGGAGCAGTTGTGTGGTTCTTATGCTGGTTCCTCACTTCTGATTTGCAAGTGTCTTGCTTTCAGCTTCCTTGAGTGGCGTGTACGTTCTCTGTGGTGTAATGGAGGGTGGGTTATCTCTCCAAGTGCACTTGCCTGTTTGTAGTGAGTGGTGGGCGTTTCCTTGAGATCTACTTGTGATGGAGTTGCCACTGTGAGAGGGTGGAGCCTCATTCCTCCAGTGCATTGAAGCTCTTTGTTTGACAATGTCTGCTGCAGGTTGAGATCCTCCCCTCTCTAGTTTATAATTCTACACACACACACACACACACACACACACACACACACATATATATATATATATATGGCAATTCCAAATTCCACCAAAAAAAAACTGTAGCACTGGTTCAAACCCCGGTTATGGACATTTTTAATTTGCATTTTTTTGTCTGTTTTCCCTAAAACTTAAGCCTTTTCTCCCTCCTCAGTCTGCACTAGAAGTCCAAGCTGATGGCTATTAGCTCAGAGTTTTCCTTAAAATGGGGCAGCTATCTGTGGGGGAGTTCCAATCTCCCCTTTTGCACCTTTACAGAAGGGGCATCATCTCAGCCTTTCAAACAGTTGTGCTTTCAACACTATGCAAAAACCTTTGGGGCTCTGCTTGAATCCCAGTGCTTCCCTCACTTCCAAATTGATGTCATTGCTTGTCATGTTGTGAGTGATGCAAAAGACACTTTGATATCCAAGTTATGAGCTAGAGTGTCCAGACTGAGATATATCAGTTGAAATCTGATTCACAGAAATCACACTTAATGTGGTTTATGCCTGTCTGGATTATCGAAAATCAGTCTGGATACAATCTAGATATGACAAAAGCTGGATTTAGCATTGTGAAGAACACAATACACACCAGAACACAGTTGGCTACCCAGATATATACTGGTGCATCTCTAAACTCAAAATAATGTGAAAAAGTATGTTTGTGTTCATAATTCATTCAAAAAAGGTCAACTGTTGTATGTCTCATTAATTACATGTAAAGTGACATTTTTCCTAATTTACACAAATTTGAAGAAATTTTGATTGTCGTGAGCTGTCATAAGTCATACTGATCAACAAAAAGCTTCAAATATGTCACATGTAATGAATATAAATAGAAAATAATGACTGATTAACTTTTTTGAATTAAATTATGACTACAAACCTTTTCATGATTCTATTTTAGATGCACTAGCATGTGATTATTTAGATCAGAAAGTACGTTTGTGTGATGAACAGGTTCCACAATTCTGAGAATTTCATGATGTAATGAAGAAAAGTTCTAATAAACATTGTCTTCATTTGTGTTTTTTTCCCTCTGTTGATTCAAGAAGCTAAAAATAATGAGAACATCTGCTGGTTCAGAGATGAGCACTTATAAAGCCAGCGGCTAATATGAACTAATGAACAGCAACAAGTTTCTTTCAGTCCGACTGTATAAAGGATGAAAAGACAGATTCATAAAGACTGTCTCTTCACTCTTGCAGTGATGCAGACTATTCAGGGTAAATATAAAGATTATATTCTCATGGATTTTCACATCTTCCTCCCTCACAACAAGCCTCTCCAATGCCTCGTTCTCCAATGCCTCGTCTGTGATTTCACAAAGCCATAGGACTGAACAATGCAGCAATGCTGAAGCAAAATCAGCTACCACTGTTCTCCCACCTTAATCCATGCTACCTCTTCTCTCTCCGCATCCTGCTGTGCTTTATTTTTTTCTTTGTTGCCTCTGTCACATCTCTCTTTCTGTGAATAAAAGCAAAGCCATGCTTGTATTTTAAAAAAGCTCAAATAGGGTTTTTTTTTTTGATAAAACGAATTATAAAAAGAGAAAAAAAGAAATATGTGCCATCCTGCAATAATTAATAATTAACTGACAAATAAGTATAAATACAACCCCAAATAGAAAAAGTGACAATATGAAACAAAATGACTTTGACATTTATTTCATTTGCAGATAGTAACAACCCAAGATATATCATATTGTGTCTAGTCAAATTCATTTAATTTGTTAATATACAAACCGGATTCCAAAAAAGTTGGGAAAAATAGCAAATACTTTTAAGTTATCATCATCAACCGTGCATAACATCATCAAAAGATTCAGAGAATCTGGAACAATTGCTGTGCGTAAGGGTCA